>PVJI01016348.1:0-38482 GCA_004026765.1 Micronycteris hirsuta
CCGTGGGTGGTTTGCTTCACAGATGAGAAATCTTCAGGTAATAGTGAAGCCATCTCTTTCTCTGATGTGCATTTAATTTTTACCAATTATGCAGGTCTATTTGTGTCTGTGTTGTCACTAAGCAACTGCTTGTTCATAAGCAGCAAAGGTAAGGCGTGGATGGCTTTGGGCGCCTGGAAAATATGTACCGACTGAAAACACGAGGGAATCAGGCAGCACGTGACTCTGATAATCGCGTGGCTTGTGGTTATTAGAACGACCAATGGCGATGTCTAGGATAGTTACAAAGGTGGTAAATAAGTTTATCATCATGCTTCTTAGACGCCAGATGCTTCTCTGCCTAAAGGCCAGTAAGTATGCATAATAAATACTTGTGATCTCCCCACGAAGCTTCCTTGGCCTCTGATGGAGTCTCTCCGTGCCCTGACTTGTGCGTGGCCCACGCAGTCGGTCCATGAGAGGCTGTGCACCGAGACAGCATGGGCACTGTCCCTGCCCGGAACTTGGACCCTAAGGTAGGCACGAGTAGGACTGTCTGCTAACACACGGGACACCTAGTTACACTCCAGTTTCAGATGAACAATGACTACCTTTTCGTGTAAGTATAGCCCCTGCAACTTCTGGGACGTACTTATACTAAAAGTATTTTATACCTGAAATTCAAATACAGCTGAGCACCCTGTTTTTTAATTGGCTCAGTCTGGAAACTCTGGTGAGGGTCCTTTCCCTGCTAGGTTCTTTTTGCTCTGAGTTCTGGTTGCAAAACTGCTGTGTGGCTTGCAAGAATAGCAGGATTGTGGAGTGGGGGGAGAAGTCAGGAAGCGGGGAAGGCTCTCATAGACGCTCCGCTTTTGAAAACAGTGGCATTTCAGTATGGAGAGAGAAACGTAGCTTTCAGAACCATACCAGACAGTAGCATAAATAAAACAGATAACGTTTTTTTTATCTATTGTTTTATTGATTTTAGAGAGAGAGCAAGGGGGAGAGAAGGAGAAGAAGGGAGAAGGGAGGGAGGGAGAGAGAAACATCAATGTGAGAAAGAAACATTGATCAGTTGCCTACCACACGTGTCCCAACTGGAGCTTCAATCTGCAACCTAGGTATGTGCCCTGACCAGGAATCGAACCCGCAACCTTTTGGTGTATAGGACAATGCTCCAACCAACGGAACCACTTGGCCAGGGCAATGCATGTTTTTGTTTGTTTGTTTTTTAAGACACTGTACTGTCTTGAGGAATCTCAGGAAGGAATTTAAACACGGAGGCTGAAACTCCAGCTTGACCAGGTGGACTCAGCGGTCTGATTAGGAATCGTATCTGCGGCTCCCAGCTGGGTCTCTTAGTCACTGACAGACGTAAGCGGACCACAGCAGAATTACCCATGTCTGTAAGGAGTCAGCTAATCATATTACCAAGACTTAAAAAGGCCTCATTGGGATAGAGGACCTTTCACAAACAAGGAAAAAAAATAGGCCTGAAACTATGAAAAACACTCAGCTTCACTTGTAGTCAGAGAAATACAAATGAGGGGAAATAGCATTTCCCTTATAAATGAAGACATTTATTTTCAAATGAGAAATATCCAGGCTGACAAAGAAACAGCATGATTCTGTTGACGGGCGTATAAATGGCGTAGCCTTTCTAGAAATTACTTAGACAAATGCATCAAGGCCTTTGATCAAGGTTCAGCTTCTGAGAACTTTGTCCAGATTTCTGACTTTATACAGGTTAAAGGTTTTGCAGTGATCTTTATAGGAAAAAAAATTAGAAATAACCTAAATGCCCAATGGTCAATAATAATTTGTATTGTTTGAAATGTAAGGGTTTTTCGTTGCCTATGGAAACGCTGGTGTTATATTTAGTGGGAACGAAGTCTCCAGCTGTATAATGTATCTGTTATGTAAACCAACCTGGAAAAGCATGGAAAGAAATACGCCAAACTCTAGTATTTGTTTTAAGTTATGTGATTATTTTGTGTGGTTTAAATGTTCTCCTATGTACTTTGAGGTTTTCCAAGGTTGCTTCAATATGCATTTTATATCTTTATAATCAGAAATGAGGTTATTGGCAGGAGTATTTCATTTGAGTATTTCATTTGCCTGATGGCAAAATGGATGGGATGGCCAGCCAGTCCTCCCTCCCCTGACCACTCACACCCATTAACCCTATTAAGTTGATGAGAGTTAAATGAACGCTCTGCTGTTGGTTTCGTGCCAGGACTTCACATTTGCAGGCTGTATGTTGGCAGTTCAAAGGGATCTTGGGGGATCTAAGGACGCTCCTGGGTGCGCAGTCTTCGAAGCTTCAGAGAAGCGAAGGAATTTCCCCGTGAAAAGGCACCGTGAGCATTATTTCCCTCCCCTCTTCCCATTGGCTCTTGTTAAACCACGTACTGCATTGTATGGCCAATCTCCAGCTCTCCCACCTTCCCAGTTCCTGACAGTTGAGTAACGTTTCAAGTGCCCAGTGGTTTCTAAAGACAGCATTGAATGCAGAAATGTCAAGAGTCAGAAATCCCTCCCCTTGAAAATCCCTTTTCTCCTTTAAACCACCAGGTGGTGCCACCCCCACCCCCAGAATATCAAAAGCCAAGAATTAATTTTCTTTTTTCTCTCCATTTCAACCGGCGCCTCTCCTTTTTTGGGAAATTGAAGCTAAAATCACTTTGAAGCTTCAGTAGTGGAAGGTAGGAAGGGAGCAGTGGGTAAAGGAATGGACTTTTCTCTTGGTTATTTTCAGATGCAGATACCTGTAATGTGCACGTGAGGTACCTCTCCACTGTGGTTCAGTTTTAGGTAACCAGTTGTTGGGCAACAGTTGGTTACTGGCAAGCACATGAAAGATTTAAGGGTCTTCGCACAGATTCCCCCAGTCTTCAATAGGAACTTTCCCTCACGCGCTGAGCCATTTCTGGGGGGTAGCCTAGCCCCTCTTCACGTGTTCCAGTGGTGTAGATGAATCATGAAGCCATGAAACAAAGATTTGGTGCATGAAGTCCAGACAGGAACTTTCCCTGGGTGGGCACCCATTGTGGGTTGGAGGGAACAGAAAGAGTATGCCCCCACGTGGCCAGAGTGAGGCACTGCGTCTTTTAGAATCTGGAAAAGAGTGGCCATTCAAACTTGAATAAAAGGATGCACTTAGAAATAAGCAAAATACCCTTGAGCCATTAAAAACTAGAGTCGAAGAGGCTAAGAAATCTAGAAAATGTATCTGTACTTTTAAGTGAAACAAGAGGTATAGGAAACTGTACATTAAAACATATCATCAATAGTAATAGCTAACATTGATTGTAGTTTTCACATGCCAGGCACTTGATGTATATTTTAGTTCTCATAACACCTTACTAAGTAGATATGATTATTGAACCCATTTTACCATGATAGCACTGAGGCAGAGAGATAGCATTTGCCTGAAGCCTTATGGCTAATGATTGACAGAGCCACAATCCCGTGGTTGACAGAGTCCACAATCCCACAGCAGCCAGTGTGACTCAGCATCTGTTCTTGTCACCATTTGCACTGTCTGTGAATATGCAAATCATCAGTGTACATGAACTGGACATGGAGTCAGCCATAGTCTTGGGGATACTGGGGACTTTGTATGTCTGGGCGAATGTCTTTAATGAGGTCATGTGTATAGCTTTACAAAGAGGAAACAGTAAGAGAGGTATGCATAAGTTTAGAGACAGTCACAGGCTTTAAATGTAGATGTCTCCAAGCTGAAGGGCCCTCTGCCAAGACCGAGGGAACCGCCCTGGCTCTTTCTTAATTCCCATGGGACTGACAAGAAGGACCTCTGTGGGCCTTGGTTTCTGCATCTGCCAGGGTTGATACAAACCAACTTTGAGTAATTAGTTCATGTTCAAATTCAGCATGAATTATAATATATAAAGGAAGTCATGCTAATCCCATAAACGAGTAGAGAAACAGAACCAGATTCTTAGCAAGCATTGTCACACTCATGTGGATAATTGAATTTCTTCCCCCAAGTTACTCTGGTTCTCTGGAAAACAAGAAGAAAGGAAGAGTATTTGTCCGTGGGCCCCTCTTTCCCTGCTTTGGTCAGCCTCTGGTTTTGTTAGTGTGCACACTGTACACAGTGAATGCGTGTGCCGACTGCTCTCTGTTTTCTCTCTTGTAGCAGGGTTCAGCTTTCAGAGAAGGTATTTTTCCAGGGATTGGGCATTTTCTGCACTTCATCAGCTAAGGATTTGCCTATTTGTGCTAATTCAACCAAATCGTCTCCAGTGATGTCTTGGGGCTGATTTTTAAAGCTCTCGTGGCTGGCGATGTGTTCATTAGTGTTGCCGCATTCCTGGGGGCGCTGTTGGATTCAGACCCTGGTGTCCCTGGTGGGACTGGGCCCAGGGGCTGTGAGAACAAAGGTCCTTGACTCCATAGGGATTAAAAAAATCACTTAAAATCATGTCAGCATATTTTCCTTTTTGCTGCAGAGAAGATGGTAGCTTCCAAAAGCAGCTGCTTACCCAAATGGGTTTGGTCCACTGACCTAGAGGCATCGGGACCTTTCTCCTTGCAGGGGAGGAGCTCAAGCCCCGAGGGACGGGCTTCCCCATGCAGCAGGGTTCCTTCGCCGGGGCCCCTGGCTTGTGCCCCCAGACCCCTGTCTGCTTTCGCTCTGTGATGTAGTGTGTTGGGCAAGAATTGTGTCCCTTGCTCCGGGGAGAGGAAACCAGGAAGTCACTGTGTCACATCAGGTCGCCCTGTGATCCAGTGGGAAGAATGAGCCTGGACTGGTCCGTCTGTTTGCCTGGGTCCTCATTCTCAAATGCAGCAGTGCGATGCCCCTGCGGCAAAGATGAAGTGGGGGGACCGCAGGCTGAGCTCCGGCAGGGGCGTCCGTCTTTGTGTGGATTCTTAGATGCTTGTGTTCGGATGTTAAGAAAGGTTTTCTGATGATGATCCACTTCGAAGTGGTTCTTTTCTAACCGCTGTAGAAGGGACTGTAGCCCTGGGTTCCGTACCCAGGGTTAATATTGCCTACTTACACTTAGAAATGGCAGGTCGATTGGGTTAAGAAACACTGTTTTTGTGTTTGTCTGGGAGTGGGAACAATGGTAGATTTGAGACTTCCACTGAGCCTTTTCTGCCTCTCTGGTCACTTACCGGAACCTCTCTGCCACATACACATCTCTGAACTAAAACCTCTGCGATTTCAAGCCCCTATAGGTCTCTGCAGTGACTGCTCACCCTGAGCATTTTGGCAAGCAGAGGAGAGCAGCACTTGCCACCCCGCCAGTCAGCCAAGGAGCCTAGCTCAGGGGGGTCTCCGGAGGCAGAGGACTTGGCTCGCCTCAGGGCTCCGTGACCTGGGACCAGTTCCCCCACCACTCTGTCCTTCAAGTTCCTCATTGGTTAAGGGGGTGGTCTCTACTCCACAGGGCTTTTGTAAGGATTGCGATTACTGAGCTAAGTCCTCAGTACCACCTACTAGCCAGTGTCATTGATGTTTTCTATTTCCGACCTCAACACCAGCCATTCCATCCCTAAATGTCCTTCCTCTTGCCCAATCCTACTTCACAGGTGTCTAAACCTTTCCTATTTCAGGAAACCTCCTGGGTTCTTGTCACTGTGTCCCTCTCATGTCCCCACACCAGGCGCTGGCATTTCACCTGAGGGCATGTGATGGCTCATCCAGCCCTAACCGGGAGAGGCAAGCACAGTTGTCGCTCAGAACACCTCCGTACTCTCATGATTTATTTGGATGAATTTTCCTCGTTGCAGACTTGTTAGTGGCGGCATATTTAACTTTCACAAGTACATCAGGGGCTCACAGCCGCCCCCTTCCCCCGGGAGAAGGACTCACACCTCGGGACCCCAAGGCGAGGCAGCTTCTTTCCCTCCGTCCGCGAAGCCCTGTGCTGAATGCTCTCACGGTGCTGAGGTGTGCTGCCAGTGTCTCATCTCTGTGGCTCTCCAGACATTGTTTGCAGGAGGTTCAGAATCCGATCCCTCTGTGTCACTAACAAAAACCAGTGCAGCCTTCAGCGCTTGTTAGAGACTGTGCAGCTCTGCTCCTTAGACTTAAAGGAATTTACTTATGTCTTCCCTGTCTGTCGTCCCTTAAATTATAAAATTCTAAAGGGAAGAGTTGGGTTTGGGGCTTGGTTTTCTTTTCCACTGAAGAGCGTCTAGGTCAGGCCTGTGAGCTCAGAGGAGGCCCAAGGAGGCAGTGGTGCCCACTGGCTGGCCCTGGGGACACCTGGGTGGCCTCCGCCATGGTGCGGCTTGGCTCTTGCACAGCTCTCCGCTCTACTGGCTCGTGGCTCTAGTGTTCATGGGCTTGGAATCCCAGATACTTAGGTCAATTTCCCATCTAGCCTCCGCAGCCTGAGTTGTTGGATGTTGTCAACTTTCAATGTACAGAAACTTCCCCTCGTGTGTACATACATACCCACACGTGCAAACATACATGAAGGCTGTCTGATATCTGAGACAAGCAAGACTGTACTTGTGGCACTCATATGCTTGCACACGCGTGCGCACACACCTGTGGTATGGATGCTGCACCGTGGGTGTTTAGCTTCGAGTGTGCAAACATTGCCTGGAGGGGTTGCTGTCCAGCTGAGATGGCTGTGTGCTCCTCCAGAGGCCGGTGTGGGAGTTGAGGCGGCTGATTGCAGGGGGCTGGCAGGATCAATACGACGCCTCTTCTCCCTCCCTGCACCGAGAGTCCGCTGTTCCCAGGAGACGGCCCACCAGGACTGGGGAGGGCTGCACCTGTCCCCGGCATTTTCTCATTCTTTAAGCCCTGCCGGCTCGATTTGCGTAAACAAACCCAAAGTGATTTTCAAAAGAAGTGGGTTTTTTTTCTTTTCTTGATTTTGAAATATAAAACAGTATTCCACTCGGGCAGTTTATCTGAAAAGGGAGTCAAAGACGCGGTCAAGTTTATAGACCGAGATTCTGGTCTTTAAATGAGGCACCAAGAGGGCGGGATAATCTGCCCTTGCCTTGTGTTACAGCAGGGGGTGAGGTCAGAGAGAAAGGTATCCCCGAAGTTCCCCTTGTTTCTTCATTGGACTTTGGGAAATTTTTCTGTAGCTTTCAGCTTGCAGATGAGAGTTCGTCCACTTGTGGAAAATGTGGGAGTAGGGAAGGGAAGGAGGAACACAGAGCTTGCCTCCTGCCCTGAGGGCTGATGACCACTGACCTCAGTGAGAGTGTCCCCCCAGCCAGGCCTCTCTGGTTTCCGCAGTCTGAGAGCCACATGATTAGTGCTGCAGACCAGGACGCTTCTGAGACTGAAGGGGCCCCAGTACCCCGCCTGTGGTAGTGAGCCACACCAGGACGTGTGATCACCCTGCTCGTGGTGGATTCCCTAAAAACATGTTCTGGCGACCCGTCTGTGACATCTGGGCTATGCTTTGCATGTTCTCATGCTCACTCATGGTAGAAAGACTCTCTTCCATTTGTGCCCCTGTGTGTTTAAGATTTGCTCAAGACGCCCACCTCTGGGAAGCCTCTCCCACAGACCCGCCCGTGCCGTGACCCCAGCCTGGCTGCCCAGCCTCCCCTTGGTCTCCTGTATTTTGATCCAGGCGTTTTACCTCCATTAGGAATAAACAGATGACCCAGGAGACCAGCAGAGTTTGGGACACTCTGGCCCTGAGAAATGACACCCTTCAACTGTGTTCTCAAAAGGGACTTTGTAAAAGGAGGGTTAGTTCGTGAAAGTCAAGGGCTGGGTCTGAAGTGAGCTCATGAGGGTCAGAAGGTCTTACCGCACCCAGGCCGCCATTTGTCTGTCTCTCGGCCAGTCTGGCCACATGATTTCCCATCTCTACTTGTCTGTGGGTATCTGCTTGCTTCTGTCTATCTCCAGCCTGCTGCCTTGTTCCATTTGTGCATGGTACGTCGTGGCTGCCCTCACATCGTGTGACCTTTCAGTTGAGAACACACACTAGAGTCCCGGGCTCCTTCCCCATTCCAGTCCCCATCCTTGAGAGAGAATCTCATTGGCTGAGCCTGGCATGTGAATGGGTTCCCCCTGAGTCACTGCGACCAGGAGAGCAGTCTCATATGACAGACTTCTGTGGGCTGTGGGAGAGAAGGGCACGTGACAACGGCCACAATCCACGCACACAGCACTTTGGGCAGTCTGAGTATTTTTACGCAGCCTCTCCTTTAATCCTTGCAAAACCCCCGTGAACTAGGTACTGTTATCCCATTTTGTGAACCAGGAAACTAAGGTGCAGAGAGGTTAAACAGCTTGTGAGCTGGCAGTCTGGTTCCAGAATCTGCACTTCTGATCACTACTCTGCATTGCTTCTCCAAGATAGGCCCTGCTAATGTACTCTTTTTGCCTTCCTTACCCTTGTCAGTACCTTTACTTTGGGCACTGAATGTCTACTCAGTGAATGTTTGCTGAATGAGTGAACGAATGAATGAGTGAGTGAGTGAAGGGATGAAGAAATGAAGGAACACGCAGAAGAATCCACAGTCCATTTGGAAGTTAGGAAGTAGCTCATACCCTGGTCTTGAAAGCTTTCTCCTGCCGCTGCTTGCCCAAGTTCAAAGTATTCGCTCATGTTCAAAGTGCTCTCTCTTCCCATCCCTTTCTTTTTGCTCAGACAAAAGTGAGAATGGCGAGGCGTACCAGAGGAGGAAGGTGGTGGCCACCAGCCTTCCAGAGGGCTCTGCTGTCCCCATGCCTTCTCCAGGGAACCTGGCCCCTCGCAGCGGCAGCAGCTGGAGGAGGATCGCGCTGCTCATCTTGGCCATCACCATACACAACATCCCAGGTGAGGGCTTGCCACGCGCCTGAAGGAGAGGCCCCTGCCAGCTCCGTTGCCCGGCTGGAAAGGGGGCCTGGGAAGTCGGGAGGATGCAGATCCTTTTTTGAGGGGATTGGGGAAAGAATTGCAAATTTTTCTTGACTTTATTTTTGGGGTTACTTCTAGAATCTAGGGGGATCATTGTATGTTGAAACTTCCCATTCCCGTCACTGCAAGTGGTGTCACTCCTGTCTCCGCCACTGAGTTCCTTGCTTCACGTGTCTGACGCCGAGCCCTTCGCGCCCACGTCCACAACTGTGGCCGGATTGCCGGGGATGGGCCTTTGCTAGACGGGGATGTCTCTGGTTCCGCTTCACACTCTTTCAAAACACAGATTTCAGTGCAGTTTAAATAGACGTCGGTCTTACCTGCTTGCTTTACGCAGGACATCTTTCTGAAGTGTCCTTACCAATCCTTTCCTTTTTAGCATTTTGGGGGAATTGGTTTTGTGTCTTTGGATTTATTTTCATTGCAAAAAAATGTATTAGTATACAATTTTAAAAAATAATGCATTTTATGTAGGATAACTAGAAAACACAGATAAGAATAAAAAAGAATAAAGGTATTATAAAAAGTACATTGGGGAACCTGAGGAACTCCTTGGGCTACTTTTTGGAATTCCAGCTCTATTGCTTACTCGTTGGTATGTCGTAACAGGTCACTCGGGGTTCACTTGGTTTTCTCATCTCTGAAATGGGGATAACGCTGCCACTGAGATAATTAGGATGTTTTTTACAAAGCAAACTTCATTTATTTTGATAAAAGAGGATGCTTTATCAAAATAAATGAATATGTGTATATATGTATGTGACTGTGTAATATGTGTGTATCGTATGTGTCTGATAAATAAAACATTATTTATGTGTGTGCTATGTATGTGTTTAAACATATACATATATGTTTAGTGCAATAGTTGGGGCTTACGAGCACTCGAAACGTGCTGTTATCGGCATCGGCAACGCTCCTGTTCTCTCCCGCTGTGCCTTCCTCAGTCCTGAGGTCTTGAACACTCTGACCCGCTTTTTGCTGCATTGGAGCTACAGTCTGAGCAAGGACATTGCTCAGGGATGTCCACAGATGACACATGACCTGAGTCCTTGCAGAGTTCATAGTGTCAACCTGTTACCTCGTTACGGGAGCAATGACCTGAGCGGGCAAAGCTGGCTGGAGGCCCATATTTCTCTTCCAAGCTGTCGTGGATGTCATCCCATTACCTTCTGGCTTCATATGTGGGAGCAAAGGCCTCGGCCAAGCTGAGTCCCTTTCCCTGGGGTAACTCCTCAGTCTTAGGCCTGCACGAGAGGACGGTTCCTGCTCACGTTTAAAGAACAACGTGGCGATGCGTTATGTATTCCAGTGTGTGTATTAAGTCTGCCTGTGCTGCCCAGTACGTTTTACAGTCCTCCCCCGGGGGAGGCGCACCGCTGGCATGTGATCATATAGGCTGGCTTGCCCCAGTTTTCTGCAGCCTCTGTTTCTCATTCCCTCTTGGCTTTTTCTCTTTGGGTGTTAATTCTCTTGGTTGGTTTTCCAGAGCTTGCTATTGGGTACGCCTTCAGGTGAAGTCTTGTGGGGACAGCAGTGCACAAAGCTGATCACGTGGATGTGCCGTGGGGGGGGTCTGGTCACACTCACCCCCAGTGTCTGAGAGAGCTTGGTGGAAGACCAGGGGTGCTGCAGAGGGCCACTCGAAAGTCTCTGCAGTCTCTTTCACCCTGTTCAAAGCTGACCATTAGAGAAGAGAAGTTGCTTGTGCTGCCTTTTGGGTCATAATAGTAGCTGTCTTTCTGCCGTTCAAGACCCCTTCTTTAATCAGTTGAAACAGAACAAAAGGTATGTCTGGTGGGTCTGGAGCCAAACAAAACGACTCTACTGGCTTGAGTGGGGATTCTGTGTGTCTCTGCAGAGCAAAAGTGTTCTAAGATCCAGATTTCATAGCCATGGGCTTTGAGGATCCAGGAATACGCTTTCCTTTGACATACCCTTTCTCATATCACAGCTGTCCCTACCCCACTGTGTCCCCATGTGCTTGATTAGAATTGTTCCCTGAATTCAGACTGGATTTAGGAGGGGCGAGGGTGGAAGCAGGGAGACCTGTGAGGAACCCAGGTGGAGACAGCGGTGGCTAATCAGGGTGGCAGTGCCGGAGGTGGCAGGGAGGCCTCCCATCCTGGTAGCTATGGAAGGTGGAGCCAACGGGACTCGCCGATGGATTGGATGTAGGGTGGGAAAGAAAGAGGGCCCAGAAGGACCCCGGGATTTCAGGGCTGACCACCTACAAAGACGGAGTTGCCATCAGTCGAGAGGGGAAGTTTGCAGCCGGAGAGGTTTAAGGGGGGCCGTGGGGAATTGGGTTTTAGACTCTGAGGTTTCATTGCTGTTAGACATCGAAGTGGAGATACTAATGGGGCAGCTGGATGGGTTGGTTTGGGGATGGGTGCAGTTGGGGACTGGGAGGATAAATTTGTGAATCCCTGGCACATACACGTTTTAAACCCATAACACTGGATAAAATCACCAAGGGTCGAAATAGACATGTCTCTGAAGACCCTGCTGGGGCTCCCTCCTGGGGTCTCAGGCATCTAACTTGTCTGAGGAGAGGGTCACTCACCCACAGCTCCCATCAGCAGCTTCACGCCCTTTGCTGAGGACTGTTGCCACACTGGTCTGTCACCAGCTTCCCTGTGTGTGTGCGTGGTTTCTTTGGCTATAACCCACAACCTTTGGACCAACCGAGCTCACCTTTGAAAAGGTCTCTTCTTTAACATTCTCCTTTCCAGTTTATTAAAAATTTAGCTAGAGCTTTGACATTCCCTGAGACTCTGGGTTACAAGATAGATTTTTCAAAGTGACTAAATGGATAATTGATTTTTTTTTTTTTGGAATATTTTGTCTTTGCTCATTCAGTTTTATATGTCTTGGGGATGACATTTTGTTAAAAGAATTTTTTTTTTTTTAACGTTGAAGTTTAGCGAATGTCCTGCCTCCTGGAGGTTTCTGGAGTCTCAGGACACACACGTCGGCGTGTGGATGCACCCAGGGCACTTGAGTTAACATTTGATTCCCATGTGCAAGGACACATGCGTTCTTTGTCTTCTGTGGCTCCCGGGTCCCCTTCAGAATCTGGTCAGAGCAGTGGTCTTCTTTCTTATCACAGGACGCTGCACGCACAGTCTTCGCAGGCAGGTTTGGGTGCTCACAGAGCTCGTGAAGACCACCCGTCCACAGGTCTAGAGCAGGAAAGAACCCCGCTTTAGAGAAGCAGATGCCGGGCGCGCCGGCAGTTGAAATGTTTCTGGAAGAAGTGGTAAGGAGCCGTGGGGGCCAGCGGCCGCCGGGGTGGGTGCAAGTGCTCCTGATGGTGGCAACGCCACGTCTTCCTCGTTCTGCCTCCTTCTCAGGGGCTGGGGCACTGGAGTCCTTTGGAAAACAATATCCCGAGGAAAGGATTTCTTTCTGACAGTGACCCCGGACTGACCACAATGTCCTTAAAGTGCTTTTCACACAATAGATTACAGACTGAAGGGCTCCGAGCCTTCCAGGGATTCCTGGGCCTGAGGCAAACAGGCTCCCTTTCTGTATCTGAGTGGAATTAAAAATCAAGTAGCAATCGAGTTCCTAGTAATCTCTTTTCATGAGTAGTTTACAGTCTCAACAGGGCTCTACTATCCATTGCTTTATACTGAGGAAGTTACATTTAGAGCTTAAAGGGATTCGAGAGGTAATCTCATTCAAACACTCACTTCTCTGGTTGACAGTTTAGGGGAGGGGCGTGTTAAGTGATCACTGATTTCTTCCAGCCCTCGCATTGAGTGACACTGTGAGACAGATACACTCTGTACACTGTTAGTCACTCCCTCTCTGGGGCTCCTTGCTGTGTCCTGTGCCTCCTTCCGTCACGATATGGCAATGATGGTCTCTGAATGGCAGTCATTTGAACATGTTTGTTTTCCCCAGTAGATGGGGCTTCCTGCAAGAAGGTCCGTGCCATCTTTTTCTTGGATACCATGTTACCATTCACATTGAAGAACAATAGATAGTCCAGTGCCTACACTGACTGGTGCATTTTGTCACCTAACCTCCGCTCCAAGAGAAGAGAGGCCATTTGGGAGTCAGGTGCCCCTGTTCCCTCCACCCTGGCCACCAGGTGGGCTCAGGGCGGCGTTTAACTTCTGTGAGTTTCCACGACTTGGTGGGCTTTCCTCTGTGTGCAGTGATTTACAAAGCCCGGAGAAGAAGGGGCTGGGGAGTCTCGTGCTCCTTATTGTTCTCTCGTTAGAATTGGGTCCAGGTCTCGTTGTGCCTGCGGCCAGGACACAGAGAGGTCTGGGGGTCACTGCTTCTGTCTCTAGAACAGCATGACAATCGATCCTAAGTATTTGGCTTGTCTTCGTGGATGGCTCCTCATGGACCACATTTCCGCCTTTAAACAAAATGCTTGAGGTTGTAATCAGAAGTGATTTTGCGTTGGGAACAAAACCCACAGATTTATACGCTAAAACATGAAGTGGTTGGTTCATCCTGGGATTATGGCTGATTTTTATTTCCCTCATGTTTTTGTGAGATTTGTAACTCTGCTTTTCTATAGTGAGTATCTATGATGCATGTGATCAAATGAACATAATTTTTGGAAGGGAGACCTCCGTCACCCAACCGCCTCAACGCCCCAACCCCGAACACACACACACGAGTGTGTGTGGAACTCTTTCTTTATGCCCAAGATAATCGTATTGGGGTTGTTTTAATCACAGGTTGAAAACAGAATGAAAAAGTGTTGTATTAGCTCCCTATGGCGGCTGGAACAGATTATCCCAAACTTAGTGGCTTCAGACAACCCAAATTTATTCTCTTACAGTTCTGGAGGCCAGAGTCTGAAATCACTTTCACTGGGCTAAAGTCTGGAGTTGGCAGGGCCATGCACCCGCCGGAGGCTCCTGGCCTCTTCCAGCTTCTGGCCTTGTGGCCACAGAACTCCAGTCCCCACCCCCACGGCCACACTGCTGTCTCTTCAGTGTCTAATCTCCTCTGCCTCCTTCTTATAGAGGTGCTTGTGATTCCTGCTAGGGCCCCCCGGTAATCCAGGGTCCTTACCCCACCCCAGACAACCCTGGACAGCCCCCTTTGCACAGTCTCCTTCGTCACGAAAGGCTCTGGGGCTGTTGGGGGCGTGAGCCTGGGCATTCTCGTTACCCTGCCTGGTCTCCGTGGGCAGCAGGGCACCGCTTAGGCTCCGCAGGCAGGAGCCAGGGGCCGGAAGGAAGAACTCACCGACTCCTCATTTTCCTGGGACAGAAACCAATTAGAAAAATTTTATTAGATACGGACTTTTCCAGAGAAAACACTGATGCCACAGCCTCTGCTTCCCATTGCTTTGCGTTCAGAACCTGGAGCAGTTCTCTCCATAGCCAGAGACCCAGGCTCAGTTAATGAGTAAACTGAGCCCCACTCAACAGCATAAATCAGCGGTGGTCATAAAGTACATTGATAGTACTAGAGGCGGCCACTTCCTGGGGCCTTTTGAAGTTCCAGACATAAAGTGTTCCACATATGTGATTTAGATATTTGTATCCCTGTTTCATGTTTTAGAAACTGCAACCCAGCGGGGTTCAAGTCCAAGCTCAAGGTCACACAGCAGGTATCGGTAGAGTTGCTTCACATTCCGTCTCTATGTTGCCACCAGCCTCCCTCTTGTTTGGTGAGCTTGCTTCCTTTCTCCTGGTGGATTGCAAAGGTTACTGAAAGATTCAGGACATGCTTCTGGTTCCTTGAAGCTTGCCACATTAGATGCACATGTCTGCAGTGCTACGGGTGTGATTAGCACAGCAGAGGCAATGGGCTCCGTTCAGCAAGGAAATTTGGGCAGAAGAAACGTGGACTAGAGCCTCGTCCAAGCACAGCTCACAGGACCTGCCCCTGCGGGCGCTCTGCAGATCCGTGTAGAAGCGAGCACGCCTGCAGCTCCCACCCGCCCACTACTGCTGCCACCAAGTGAGGACGGTCCAGGCCCCAAAGACTGTCAACCCTTCAGCCACATCAAGGAAGGTGACTGGGGGAGATCGGACAAAGATTTCAAGTTAGAAAGGCTGGGCTTGGATCATGGGGCCACCAGATACTTAGCTACTGGTGACCTTAGGGAAGACTGGGGGAGTCTCTGCCTTCCGAGCGGGAACATGGCAGTGATGTCAGTCTTGCAGTTCAGTATTAAATGATATGACAGTGGTGGCAACCAGCAGGGACACTCACCATGTTCGCTGCTGTGAAGTGCGTATGACGACGCCTAGCACAGAGCAGGACCCGAAAAACGTTCATTCCCTTTCTGTCCTCCTCTCCCCGCACCCCCTGCTCCTTCCTCCTTGGTCTTCCCTGTGCTCCGAGCCCCCAGGATCGTTTGGCTCTGGTCCTGGTGGTCTCGAGTGTGACGTCTCCGATCACCTGAATTTTCATCTCCAGCGGCTTCCTTTTGAAGGTGCTTCTCATTTCCTCCAGGAGTTTGGAAACACTGTAACAGTCTCCTTTAATTATCTGTGTCTCAGTGGGAAGCCTGACATTATAATTAGCCCGGGCTCCTGTCTGGGATGACATTTCGCTCAGCATATCATGTTCCTGGGGTGTGTGCTGGAGCAGAAGCTGGTGGCACACTCCTGAATGACGCTGCTGGGTTGGAGCGTGAGAGTCACAGGCGCCCGGAGGTGAAGTCACTGCTCTGGGATCCCTGCCTGATCGCAAAGCAAGTGATGGGGCAACTTTGCAATTCTATCAACTCCTGCTACAGGCCACAGATGCTGGGATGCCCATCGCTTGTTCTCTGGCCTCAAAGTTAAGTAAGCTGCATTCTCAGGCTGCACCAGGATTAGCAATAAAGTCGAGGCTCCTTCCCATGTCTACCAGTTTCTGTCATCCTCCTACCT
Organism: Micronycteris hirsuta; assembly: GCA_004026765.1. Classification (NCBI taxonomy): domain Eukaryota; kingdom Metazoa; phylum Chordata; class Mammalia; order Chiroptera; family Phyllostomidae; genus Micronycteris; species Micronycteris hirsuta. The sequence continues at coordinate 15,707 of PVJI01016348.1, forward strand.
GTTATGTCAATTAGAGAAAAAAAAATAAAGGAGAATTTGAACACGTTTTTGTATTAGGACTCAGAAGTTTCCAGTTACTTCCAGTTGTCTTTCTAGCGATGGCTGGGCAGCTATTGGCTAGAACATGGTTTTGCTGAGGCCTTGTCCACCTGCCCTGCTTCAGGCTGTTCCATCGGAAAGGGGGGTGGCCAGTTGGATCCCGTAACCAGCAAATGCCCCGCTATTGGATATTTACTTTCCAGGTTAAATGAAATGTGACATTTAGATCCTCCAGTGCTGACCAGCTCATGGCTCCCATGGGGGGCAGCCCAGACGCAGACCAGTTCTGTTATCGCAGAAAGTTCTGTTGGATGGCTAAATATATCACAAATATACTAGGTTAAATATCAACATTTTCAAATAATTGATTTTTTTAAAATAAATTAAGAATGGGACAGAGGGATCCCCATGGTGCCATTCCTCTTATTCTCCCTGGTTCTGATCTGCTTTCTTAGTTCTTGAATGGGGGCCCGCGCGGGGTGGGGCAGCTCGCACGGTGGATTACTCAGCAGACTCATCATCATGTTGATGCTGGGTGGGGGTGGGGGTGGGGGGGAGAAGAGCAGCTCCAAGGACAGGCTCCTCATCCCCTCCTCTGGATGCTGTGTTACCTGCAGAGAGCCACGCACCCATCCCCCGAGCAAAGCGCCATTACTGGTCTGTGTGCGCTCGGCCCCTCCGAGTTTGAAGCAAGGACATCCACTGTCACGTGAACACCTGTGCAGCATGTACTGCCATGTTTTTTCAGGGCCATCTCCATGTCCCTCTCCCAGTGCTCCTAAATAAGGTGATGCACCGCCTGGCAAGGCTCGGCCCCCTGTGGGAGCAACATTCTTCATTAACTGGATGCCCTTTCTTTTCTCTTGGCGTCCGAGCGCAGAGCCCCGATGCTGCTGAGATGAGAATGAAACCCAGTCTGGCAGTCTGGCTGTCTGACTTCTCTCCTCAGTCTGCAAACTGTCGTTTACCGCATTGCAATCCACTGCAGAGGAGGGAGGGTGTTCGTGAACTGGCACAAGAGGCTTTATTCCTTTGCTGCCGGGTTTCTTCGTTTTTGTCTCCTGGACATGGGTTATGTCTCTGAGCCAGACACCTGGCCTGAAAAACGGCTTTTCTCTGGTTATAAGGAGACCAGAGACCAGGTGAGAGGTGATGGAACAGTCTCTTTATAGTGCTCAACCAAACAACCAGCCAGTGCGTTCTGGGAACTTCGTACATGGGAAGTACCTTGGGCACCCCGTCTGGACATAGGAGGCAAGCTATCTATGGAATAACATTCACCTTTCTGGTAGCCATGTTAGACAGGTAAAAAGCAAGTAAAATTAATTTTCAAAGTGTGTTTTATTTAACCTAAAATAGGCAAGATAGTATTTCCTCAACATAGAATCAATGTAAAACATCAAGATATTTTCCATGCTTTTTTTCCTTGAAGTCTCGTATGTATTTTGTATTTTTGGCGCATCTGTTTGGGTGCTAAATTCTCAGTGATCCGAGTGAAGTATAGTCCTACCAAAACAAAGCTGCATACATAGGAACAAATAGGTTCGATTTCTTTGGTTTTGAAATTTAATCTCAAATTAATTGAAATGAAATAGAATTATTCATTTCTCAGTCACGCTGGCCAAATTCCAAGTGCTTTGTAGCCATGCGTGGCTAGTTGGATGGTACAGATCTAGGTATTCCAAGAAATACAAAGAAAAGTAAGAGAATAAAATACAGCCCTTTTCTTCAAAGACCTGCAGCCCAACAGAACAAGGGTTACACACCCACACATCATAGTGCGGTGCAGAATGAGTCGAGCATCACCGGAAGTCAGAACACTAAGTGCAAACCTCAGAGCAGGGGCGTAAACTCTTTTGCCTTGCTGCACTTTAAAAACAATATTTACTACTTTAAGGGTTGCAGTTGAACCCAGGCTTCGTAGGGCTGGTTGGCGGCATTTCCATCCATGGTGGAGGGGGAGTGAAGGGGGCAGCAGGGGTGCTCTGTACAGGGGCAGGCAGGAAGGGTCAAGGCCATGACTGAATGCCAGGCTCTTTTCTTTCTTCCCACTCGTAGTGAAGTGACGAAGAGATAATGCGTAGCCACAACACTGGCCACCTCCGTGTGTTGGGGGCAGATCAGCTTGTGCCGGAGTTGTCTGTCCTTTCTGCCAGAATTTTCTCGCTGCTGCTCTCCCCAGCAGGACCGCTCCGCCCTAGGCCAGGGCTGCAGTGAGAAATGCAGTGGTCCCCCGCCATCCGCTGTTATGCTTTCCACGGTTTCACTTTCTGAGGTTTCAGTTAACCCATGGTCAACCACCATCTGAAAACGTTAAATGGAAAGTTCTAGAAATAAACAAGTCATTAGTTTTAGATTGAGTGCCATTCTGAGTAGTAGCATGATGAAATCTCCCGCCCTCCCGCTCCATCCTGCCAGGATCTGAATCATCCCTCTGTCCCGGTCTCCACGCTGCAGACGCTCCCTGCCCACCAGTCACTTCGCAGCCATCTCCGTGATCAGATCGGCTGTGGCAGTGTCACATGCTTGTGTTCCGGTCACCCTTATCGTACCTGATCACGGCCCCAAAGCCAGTCACATAACTTTTATGACTGTGTATTGCTAGAACTGTTCTATTTTATTATTATGATCTTTTATGGCACCTAACTTATAAAGTAAACTTTATCATAGGTGTGTATGTGTAGGGAAAAACAGTACACATGGGGTTCGGTACTGTCTGCAGTTTCAGACATCCATCCATCCAGGGGGTCTTGGATGTATCCCCCACAGATGAGTGAGGACCACGGTGCCTTTTCTCCTCCTCCTGGAGAAGCCACTCAGGACAATCACTGCTGCAAGTGGGCCAGCTGCTGTCATCGCACGATTCAAACATTGTTATGTCACCAAGTGGCAATTCCAGAATCCCACGTGATCCATGCTGGCTACATGATGACTTCTGACAAGAGTTTGACTTGCTTCGCTGTAAAGAGAATTGTAGCTTTTCCAAAACTTGGGTTAGTGAAAATACCTGGTACCTTTGCTAGCAGGAAATCTGACCAAGGAAACACCTCAGGTGCTGCTGAGCCTCCCCTGCTCAGGTGGCTCAGGTGGCCTCCTTCGTGGAGAAGCTGTAGCAGATAATGAGTTTAATCAGTTGGTAACATTTCAGATGCATACTTTAGAATAGGCCTACCTCATTCATATTCATGTATGCTAATTTTAGTGCACATTAATTATGGATTTCATAAGTCCCTGTTGATTCTATTTTGTCTCCATTCCCTTGATAGCTGTTATGGTGTGGAGTTGAAAATAATTAAAATGTTACTTGTGTTTTGCAAATAACAATTTTCAACCAAGGGTGAACTCTGAAATCAAAATTCCATTTTCTTTCCCTTTCTCTGATTAAATAGAATGAGTGAAATGCACTTTGAGGTCCATTCCTCACTCTGTTGGGTTGGGTTGTCTCACGTTTCAGGGTAGTGATGGCCACTTGAGCTCTTCACTCAGCACACATGACTTAAACGACTTCCATGGCTTTTGCCTCCCATCTCTTTGTTGACATGAAGACCCGTTCAGAGGTGATGTGCTACTCAGTGTAGGCGTTTGGGAGAGGAAAGGAAAAGGTGGGCTGCTCTCCGCAGGATATACGTGGGGGTCGACGTTCTGCAAGCGCAGTCTGTGTGAAGCCCCTAGGGGCCTTGCTTCCTGCAGCACTTAGATTTCCAAGCCATTTCAAGCTCCCTCCAGTTCTTCAGTGGTTCAGCCCATCACGGAGCACACAGTCCCTTGGCCTGTGTTTTCTGCACATTCTCTGCTCAGAGGGGCAGGACCACATCCTCATTCAGGGTCTGATCCTCAGCAGTTGTGAGTCCGCCTGCCCTTGCAGTGGGGGGAGCTGTTGGGAGTATACATTTGGTCCCATTTCCTTTTGCCTTGGATCTTGTGCTAAAGCTTGCCAGGGCCCAGAGCATGGTAGCTCCTCTTGCCTCTTGCCTCGATCTCCTCCTTCTCCTACTTTTTACCTTTCCCAACCCTGCAAGTGGACCTAAGCAGTTGGTCTTTGCAGCCAGTCCGTCCTGTGGTTCAGGCTTCACTCTCAGCCTTGTTGACCGCTGGTCCCTTGGCTCCAGCAAACCAGCTCTTGTAAATGGCACTCAAACAAGGGCTTGAAAATGAGCCAGCTCCATTGCACTTCTTAATTTTACTCAAGGGAGAGGGAGCAAGGAGAGGAATCCCTGCAGTTCTGCCTTATTGATAAGCTACTGAAAAAACTTAACTAGAAACAACTCACAGCTCAGGAAAACAATGAAATTTGGAAATTGCCTTTGAATTATAGCAATTTAGACTAATCCAGTTCCCCATTTCCATGGATCAGTAAGCATTAGGAATCACAGTCTATAGTCTTTATCTTTTGAAAATAAACGACTGTGTGATTGTATATATGACAATCTCTCCAAGTTGTGATTTCTAGATCTGGGAAGGAAGGTGACTAATTGCTCCTGCCCCCACACCGCCCACCACCTAGCTTCACAGGTGGCATGAGGATAAAATAATGCTGTGGACAGGAGCCTGCTTGACAATTAAACCTACCAGATAAAGAGCAGTTGTCCTGATTTTTGGACACGGCAGCTAAGAGCACTATCACTCGGCGCCTCCGGCTTCCAAATTCCATTTCCTTTCAGCTTCAGAGCTCGGCTCTCCTCAGCTCTCTTTTGCTCTGATTAAAGTTCAGAGCTGTCCTTTCCTGATACCTTGTTCATCTGCTCCTCTTCTGCACATTCTCAGAAACCCTTCCCGGCATAGAGATGTTAGGGAAGAGGTGGGGGCATGTGGATGGGGAAAAGAATCTCTGAATCCTGTTGTTGCGTGCAAACTCTTCTTAAATGTCAATGCTGCAATACAGGCGTTTTCTCTCATGCTCTTTTAGTCGAATGCTTTTCTCCAGCAAAGCCATTTATTTATAAATCAGTAAGTCGCAGTGGCGTCAGCTTTTCCTGCTGTGCCCCGGTCTCTGGGATCAGCTTCCCTTTCATATTAGAGCCACCTAGGGCCTTTCTGTGGGGAGTGGGGCTTATGGGAGAAGCCATCTGATGAACTGAGTCACTGAGCCTTCCGGAGGATGGAAGAATAAGCCAGGTGCAGGAGAGTGGACAGGTGGAAATGCAGGCACAAGGACATGGGGGACGTGGGTGTGTGTGGGGTGCGGTGAAGATACTGGGGCCATGCCTCTTTGGTCCTCGGACTCTGCGCTGTAAGGGACCAGTTGCTCTACCCTGACTTGTTCGGTCCTTGAGGACTCCTGATAAGCCTGGGTTTTGCCTCCCTGTAATTCTGAAGAGTGCCCTGTTGCTTAGAGACAGGAGATGGTGCCTGGTGTGAAGATAAGGTTGTCAAGGAAACCAAGCCACAAATTCCCTTGTTTTTCTTCGGGTTGCTGGACAGAAGAGTGAAGGATTTTTGCTCTGAGAACTGAAGAAAAGTCTCTTCTTTTCTGTGTGTGTTTTGAACAAATTGACGTGTTTTCTAAGACACAGCTGCAGTAGTTCACGAGTTGACAAAAACAGGGTCTTGAGTTTTACGTTGTTTTCTTGTACCAGAGAGCACTTTCCGATGCAGACAGAATTAAGCAGCCCTTTAACCCTGATTTATTTTCAGGTGTGGGGACCCCAGCGCTCAGCCCCTTACTGTTATGTAACAGGTTGCATCTTCTTAGTAACTTACTTTGATTTCCAGATGACCTGTGGCTCTCATAAAATTCTCACTGTTACTTGGAAGACAGTTCCAAAGTCCAGAAGGGAAAATAGGCAAAAACCACTCCACAGAAGGCAGATTTTCCTAAACTGACCTTTTCTAACAGGAAATGGCCCCAGTTTTCCTTCTTTTTTATTGAATTTATTGGGCTGATTGGTTAATAAAATTACATAGGTTTCAAGTATACAGTTTTTTAACACGTCATCTGTATATTGTATTGTGTGTTCACCACCCCAAGTTAAGTCTCCTTCCATCACCATTGACCCCCCTATATCCGAGGTGGCAAACACAAGGCCTGAGGCCGAATCCCGCCCTCCACCTTGTTTTATCCAGCCCGGCACCTTGTTTCCACCCGGCAGCAGCGCCGAGCTCCTTGCCCCTAGTTAAGGGGTAGTTACATTTACACAGTCCTAACATTACATTCGGCCCTTTGAAGGCAACTGTGGGGCTGATGTGCCCCCGGTGAAAATGAGTTTGTTACCTCTGGAGCCCATACCCTCTTCTTCCTGCCCTGGGCCCCCTTTATTGTGATTCCCCATATACGTTCTCACCCAGCTACACAGTCAGTCATCTTCCCTCTCAGGGTGACCCGAGGGACGTCACAGAACTTATTTATTCTCTGGCTTCAGCATACCTGTTGTTAACTGTAAGCGAGCCAGCGTGTCTGGGCCGTGGTGTCTCACCTGCCTTACCTGGTTCCTCCTACTGTAGCACGTGTGGAAGCCCAGAGGGACCACAGGGTCTGGTGCGAGTTTGGGGGTTGCACTCTGGGCGGCACAGCTGGAGGAGCAGGAGGGGCGTGCTCCTCAGGAAACAGAGGCGGAGCTTCCATGCCTAGGTTCCCATTCAGAGCTGACCCCTGTGTAGTTGCATTCCCAGGAGCCAGGGTTTGTTTGTTTTTTTGTTTGTTTGTTTGTTTTGACTTGGCTATGATTTCCCTTCCGCTAAATGGAATCAGTGACTTCCCAAGGTGGTTTGAAGGGTCCCCCAAAATGGAAGGAGCCCATTGGGAAAGCCTCAAGTGCCATCAGCTCGCTGTTGGATTGTCCACGCAGTTGCTGTCATCACAGGCGGGTCTGCAGGTGTTTAGACTCTCAACACCTTTGCAGACGGTGGCTCACCTTTCATGATCTTAGGGTTGGTTCTGTCTCCTCCCTGCTCCAGCCGTGGAGAAGGGCTTTGTACATTCCCCGGTGAGCAGGGAGGTGGGGCGGGGCCATCTGGTCCGTCTCCCTCTGTGTCAGTCTCCCGTGGCTGCTGAACAAATGACCACAATCTGGGAGGCTTTAAAGACCAGGAATGTGTTGCCTCACAGTTCTGGAGGCTAGATGTCCAAAATCAAGTTCAGCAAGGTTGATTCCTTCCGAAGCCGGGAGGGAGAATGTGCCTCTCTTCTTGGCCTGTGCGTGGTCTCTTCACATCGCCTGCTTTCTGTGTCTGTTTGGTAGGAACACTGGCTACCTTGGGTGAGGGACCCACCCGCCTCCAGTGTGACCTCATCTTAACCTGTTACATCTGCAGCGACCCTACTTCCAAATAAGCTCACATTCTGAGGTCCTGGGGTTAGGATACCAACAGAGGAATTTTGAGAGGGATGCAGTTCAGCCCACAATACCCTCCTTCCAAAATGACCAGACAAAGGATGTTTAGCTTGTCTTTTAAAAACTTGTAGTATGAATACAGTGGAGCCAAAGCAGATTTACAGTTGTTTGTATGGAACATAATGCAATACTTAATAAGTAATAGTACAGGAATAAACTCCATTTCACATGTTCACTACTATAAGCCTACTTTTGCCCCACCCTGCATAAGACAAATATAATCTAATTAATCACGCAGATGGGTATATTGATGGCATGACAATTAATCTGTAGGTGACATGAGGCTGGGAGGGACAGGTAATTTGTGGAATGATGTCAACACGCTGGAATTCTGATGAACTCTAACAAGGTGAAAATGAGCCGAAACAGGGCCGAGTCCCCAAATTAGATCCGCCCCCCTACCCTGCCCCAAGCAAATGAAAAGAGCATGTTCAGGAGCAAGAAGAGGAGTCTGGGTTTTCAATAAGAAATGTAATCATTCAGTCACTCACTGATCAAAATATTTGCTGCATACCACCTCTCTGGTGGGGCATGAGGTCAGCCTGTGTGTCTAAATTAACCCCTGACATGGTGCCTCTCAGGGCTACTGCTTGATCTGCAATAGCTTGCCCACTCCCGGAGTGGGGCGCCCTCCTCCCAACCCCCAAAGATAGAAGAGAGCCCCATACCCTTGGACTTGCAGAAAGAACCCCTGGCATGCTGGCTGGACACTAGAATATGGAACAATGGCTAAGATGACTGGACCTTGTTGGTTGGAGCAAGTAGATACAGGTGGGACAAGCTGCTTTATGTCCTGGAAGGGCTGCCTCACCCTTGGGTTTGCAGAACCAAGGACAAGGTACAGGAGAATAGATGTCAGCGCAGTGTAAGAAACCAAGTTTTCACTGAATTGACTAAAAAATGAAACACTCTCATTTGTTTTGGGAGGTAGTGGCGTCCTCATCACTAACATAGCTACCATGTCTGGAACGCCCCTACTGTGTGCCAAGCTGCTTTTAACACTACCCAGAGAAACAGACCCCGGAGTCTGCGCTAGTCACCCATTCCTGCCTCTGGTAGAGTACAGCCAGCTGCCGAGGACCCTGAAGTCAGAAAGCTCTCGTGATCGAGCTAATCACTGCCTTCCCCAGACCAGAGTTTGGAAGGAACTAATTACTGGTTTATTAGCTGATTAGAAGTAAATTATTCTTTTGGAAAAAGAACACTGTTCTTCACATCTCTCCCCTTAAACTCGAGCTGGGCTGTGGGGTATGAATCTAATCTCTGCTGCCAGGAAAGGATTATTTCATTGCACGCTTCCCTAAAATCCATTAGGCAACTCGGGAGTGTTAGTTTGGGATGATAGATTTCATAGCTGTGCTGTTGACATGTTGGGTGTTTGTTATATCTCAGGAGCCCTTCTCCGTGCACAGCCAAGGAGGGGAGGGATTAGGACCTCCCAACCCCCAGCTGTAATTAACAGACCATCCGCGGATCTGATCGCCTCCCCTAGCCTGGAATGTGTTCCTTGACCCCCACTGCTTTCCTTAATATGCTAGTTTTGCTCTCTTAGATAATTTGCAAGTGCTCTTCAAGCGAGTGTGCCACCGCTTTCCAAATGTTTCGCTTCTAATTAAGAAGGGGAATTGGATGTACTCTTGCCTGGCTAATTTTTCTTTTCTTTTTGTTTTTTCCCCTCCCTGGCATGGGGACCAGGGTAGGAAGGAAGAGCAAAAGAAATTAGCTAAGAGATGTTTAAAAAAATAACTTACTGCTGTCACCAGTGATCAAAGCTGTGTCTGGGAGTTCACTCCTATTAGGGATGGAGGGGTCCCCAAGTTCAAGTCCAGTCTGGGGACTACAGTCATGGAAATATGACTGTAGTGACTCTACACTTGGGCAGCTGCCTTCAGGAAGTGCTCTCGGCCCACAGACATGCAGGCAGGTGATTTTGAATGAAGCACTTGGGACTTTGAAGACCAATCTCTAACCCCCGTCATGGTCTTTCTGACATCTCGGTTAGGATAAGAGGTGGACTGCACACACAGAAAACCCGAAACAGTGGCTTCTTGTTTAAAGGAAGTCTGGAGACAGGCAGTCCAGCGTGGACCGGGCAGCTACAGACCACTATGGAACACAGTTAGGGACACAGGCCCCTTTGCCAATGGCTCTTATCTTCAGAGATAACCTCATAGTCCAGGATGGCCATTGGGACTTCAGTCACCACTGCTTCCTTCAAATGGTCCTGAGGAGGACAACTGCCAGCTCTTGCTTTGCCTTCTGGGAAGTTCTAGTGCACAGTGTCCTCTCACTAAGGAAAAGGGGAGGAAGGATGCTGGAAGACAACACACTCACACACAGTGGTCGGTCCAAGAGGCTCAGAAGCAGTGATGCACTTACGTAATCCCTTGGCAAAGGGCCCCCACTCAAGACCTGTCCTTGCAGAAGCTGCCACGCAGTGGTGAAGAGCCCACTTGGGTTTGAATCCTAGCTCGGCCATGTGTTGGTGTTCTTGGGCCAGTTATTAAACCGCGAGCCTTCATTTCCTCTGTGTAAAATGTAGGTCATTGTCCTCATGTCATGGCGTTCCCATGGCCAGTGGTCTACATTCTAAAACTGGCAGGTCACCCGTGTCGTGCTCCAGTTGCACTGTTGCCCTGGCCTCCTAGCCATTAGCAGGGCTAATTGAACCCTACTGTCCTTTGGAGGCTGCACGTTTTTCCTGTCTTCCTTCTGAAACTTTCTTTATTGTGTTGGATGAAATCATAGCACAGCTTTATATTCTCACATCATGATCTAACTCCTCTGTTCATTCTTGCCGATGGGCTCACTCTCCAGATTAAGAAACCAGATGACTTGTTCATGGTTCTTGGCAGATAATGGCAGAGATAGGACCAGAAGCAGGCATTTGGTGCAGTGTGATGGTCCTGCCCTGTATCACTTTGCGCCGCTCATTGGGAAATGTTCATAAGACACTTGACCCCCGGCTGGTGTAGCTCAGTGGATTGAGTGCGGGCTGGGAACCAGAGGGTCCCGGTTCGATTTCCAGTCAGGGCACATGCCTGGGTTGCTGGCCAGGTCCCCAATGAGGGCCATGTGAGAGGCAACCATACATTGCTCTTTCTCCCTCTCTTCTCCTCTCTCTGAAAATAAATAAATTTAAAAAAAAATAAAGACACTTGAAAGCAACTTCTTGTGTGGCTGAGCATTCCTCTTGTGATCTCACAGATGTAGTTAAGTTGCTTAGGCACCTTTATAATAGATTGTGTCCAACCCTAGACTCTAGATCCTAAATCATTCATGTTCACATTAATTTTTATTGCTGCTCTGATTTTAGACAGCAACCAACATGTCTGGAGTAGAGTGGTGATAATTCTTAAACTGGAGGAAGATCTGCAGGAAGATCTGCTGAAGGGAAAAGCCTGCCAGCCACCAAACTGACTGCCACGATATGTGTCTTCCCTCAGAAATGGGCTCCAGTTAAATTAAGATGATCTTGGGAAATAGCTTTCTCTCCAAACATACTATGTTTTGCTTTTTTTTTTTTTTCTGGCCCAAGTTTGGGCTGGGGGAAAAGGCAGGTTATCTAGTGGCCCATTAAGTTGGCCGGTAGAAATATTAACTCTCTCCAAAGCCTTGTATTGTTAGACAGCTTTTCTGATAGAATTTTTATTATGGATGCAATTTCATAGCTTTATAGATATAAAACTTTGCTTTAGATCCAATACATTTTATGGCAAAATAAGGCTCTTTCATCCAAGAGTGTCTGCTCAGTTCATCTCGCTGAGCTAGTAGAGTACAAAAGATGTGGGTGATGTCTCCAGCTCCTGAGAGCTTGTCATGTAGTCCATGGTTGGAGGCTAAGAACAAAAAAGTTGTGAGTCTGAGCAAAAAGGAAGAAAGACAGAGAAAACCTTTTGGTTTAAAAAAAAATCTCAACTTTTTCCCAGAGGTCAAAGAATTCTGGAATGGGGATAGACCTCAAAGATAATGCAGGTCACCCCCTTGTATTAAGAGGAAATTGAAGCTCATAGGAAGTGTGACTTGCCAAAAATCCTACCTCTGGTAGCGGAGCTGGGTAAGAAGTGCTGAGCTCTGTATTTTAGTTACAACATCTCAAGCACCGCAGCTCGGATAAAGAGGCCCGGCACGGTGCCTGATTTCTAAGATCCAGGTAGGCTTCTTAAAAAAAGAAAAATAGTAGGTCTTTCTTTTTCCCCCCAGAAAATCTTTTCCAACAAAGCTTTAAAATTATAATCAGTGATATTTTATTTTTTCTTATTTTGAGATCAAATTATAACATATGTACAGTAAGACAAATTTTAAATCTCAAAGAATTTTTACATATTTGTACATCTCTTTGACCACTATTCAGATCAAAATACACAACATTTTAACAGCTCGGAAGCTTTCCTCATATCCTTTCCCAGGCAGTACTTCTGCCGAGAGAGAACTGCAATTCCAACTTATTTTAGCATAGATAGGTTTTGCCTGGTCTTGAATATCGTTTAATGGAACCACACCAAATGTTTTCATCCTTATCTGGCTTCTTTTGCTTTAAGCTTCATCTGTGAGTGTGTTGCTTAGTTGACTGTTTATTATTACTTACTATGTAGTATTTCGTTGTATTTGTATGCTGCCATTTATCCATTCTGCTGTGGATGGATACTAGGGGTTTCCAGTTTGGGGCTACCAGTAGAAAACCACAATGAATTGTTTTTACAAGTGTTTTGGTGGACATGAGCATTGTGTGTGTATGTGTGTGTGTACCTAGGGATGGAATTGCTGGGTAGTAGAGTAGATAGATGTTTGGCTTCAGTATACCAACCACTACTATTTTAGAGTTTGGAAAGACATTTTCTCACTGTAGTATTCCATGATTTTTATTACTGGTGTTTTCTTCATTAAAAAAGAGATAGACTTAGGATAGTTAAGCAGACTTTTAAATATAGCAGATTTAGTATATGCATTTCTGCTTCTTCCCAAGATCCCACTAAAATGACAGTAAGGAGTTAAAAAATGGGTTCCTGTAAGGACAGAGACCTGGAGGGTCAGAGGCCAGCAGAAGTTTGGATGTTTGGAATATGGAAGGCAGATGAAGGAGTGGTAATTGATTGACTCAGAGTGGAGAAAGCTCTAAGCTTTTTAAAACCTGCAAAAGGGAAGCTGCTAAGGAGCCAGCTGAAATGCGCTGTGTAACACCTGAGAAACCTGGAGAGTCCAAGGCATCGGGCTGGGAGTAGAGCAGGGACAAGATGGGACAGTCAGTGGGACGGTTGACTGTCCTCTGTATCAGGAGTATTTAGTTCTGTATCCCATACCCAGCAGCTGGACAATCACCCCCCTGAAACATGTCAGGACAAACCTTTGTTATCCAGATAAACGAACCCAGAGAGGCATCTGGTTATGAATCGCAGGAGCGGGCTGGTGGGAGAGGCCAGAAAGATTAAAGATGATGGTCAGAGTGGATCCAGGGAATAGTGAAACCAGGAGCAGGTATGTCCCATCCCCCGGGGAGGAAAGGAAAGGACCCTCTGCTGGAGAAACTGAAGGCTCTGAGACACATGATCTCCGGACACTGATATTTGGAGTCCTCCTGCCAAAAAGATGACTCAACACTTGATCCCCCTGGTATTTCATCCACCGCCGGATAAGCCACATCTACATGGGGCTTCGAATGCCTTATGATTAAATATGACTAGGTGACCCAAATCCCTCAGACTTCTGAGGAATGCCTTCCCTAAGAAAGATAAAGACCCAAAACTAATTTGGAGATAACAGAAACAAGGCAGCTATCACAAAACAACATGAAAACAAAAAAAAGATTAATTTTCTCAGAGGGAGAAGAACAGGACACTCGTAATAACAAAAAGGGACGAGCTCCTAGAAATGAAAAACAAGGTAGGCAGATTTAAAAAGGAGGAGTTCAAAGATGAAGTTGAGGAAATCTTTAAGAAAATGGAGTAAAAAAACACAAGAATGCAAAACATGAGAAAAGGAGGTAAGGAAATGAACAGATGGACCCACTGGGATCAGCTCCTGTCTTTTAGACATTCCAGAAGGGGAGAATGGTGTTTCAGAAATTGAAGAATGAAAATTTCCCCAAGCTGAAGCAGATGAATTTTCCAGACCAGAAAGACTCTGGAGTGCCAGCCCAATGACTAAAAAAGGGACCCTTGTCACGAAACCTTCCAGTGCCGTTGTTAGAGTTTGCAAAAGTTGGGGAATGGTTTGGAATCCAAGCACATTAAACATGCAACAGCAGAGCTTCAAGGCAGAGGATGATGGGAGGAGGCTTTCAGAATCTCCAGCTTCTGGCTTTCAAAGTTCTGAAGAAAAATTATTTTAAACCTAGAATTTTCTAAGTCTGGTCACCAATGCCCTCATCTGTGACTTGGTGGAGTGAATTATTCTGTCCAGAAGGTATCCAGCCATGTAATAGGAAAAACAGAGACATTTATTGAAGAAGATACAAGAAACATTGTACAGAGGACAGTGACAACTCAGTCCCCTTCAAAGCAGGTACCTTGGGACCTCACACAGTTCTGGTCACCATCAGCTGCCCTGTCATGTTTTCCTGAATCTCATCGATGGTCTGAAATGCCTTCCTTTTCAAAGGTGATTTTAGTTTTGGGAAAAGCCAAATCTGGACTGGAGTGGGGCTGAGTCACCTGGGTAATTTGATATTTTGCCAAAAACCTCTACGTGAGACGTGATGCATAAGCGGGTGTGTTGTCATGATGAAGCTGCCAATCACCAGTTGCCCATAGCTGTGGCCTTCTGAATCATCCCAACAGTTTCCTCAGAGGAATGTTCAAGCTTAATGCAAAATTTGATGCAGATTCACTGCTCTACTCACTCAGTCATTTTGAATGCGACGGCCATGCAGTACACATGCTCACTCAGTGGCTGGCATCTACCGCCCCCACTGACTAGTGCAGTGAAGTTGTCATTGTTCATGCATGCGAATTCTAGTCCACTCACCTTGGCTGCCAGGTTACGTCGAGCAAACTGTTTTTGTTGTATAAATGATGGCTGGACTTTTTCCAGACAGACCTGTGTCCTGCAATGAATGCAGCCTTCCCCAAACCTTTGTCTGGCTCTTTCTTCCAGTATTCTCTGGAAGGAAGGAATAGGACCTCCCATTCCCAGAACTCATTCTTTAAAGCCCTCATCTAATGCTACTTCTTCTCTCCTGACTGCCTTGCTGGAATATGGGAGGAAAGACATTCAAGTGCCCACTGTCGGTGAGGTGGCCTCGTTCCTTATCTTATTCCGAGCTCACAGCACCCCATTTTACAGATGTAGAAATCCAGCCTGCAGAGGCTCCAGATCACCTCCAGCAGAAGAACACACTCAGCATTCCGCAGGCACGTTGTTGTTATGTATTACGACCCACAGTATCATAGTCTAAGGGGCTGCTTTAGTTTGCAGGTGTTTGTGCAGGTGTGAATATTAGGTGCTCCGTCAGATCATAACTCCAGCGGGCAGATCCATGGTTGGTGTCAGGCTGTCCCAGCGTCCTGCACAGGGAAGGCAGGTCAGTGTGAACGCACACCCTCCTCAGGCACAGGCCTCAGTGCTTGCAATCCAAAGCACTGTGCTCTGTTTGGGAGTCACGTCCCCTGGAGCTCAGCGGGAGCCAGGAAGTCCAGCCCCATTCCCTCGGGCACTCTCCCTCCCTGGAGACAGTTCCCTTTGGATCACTCTTGGGTGAATCACTTATTTGACCTGCCACCTTGCATTATATTGTCATTTATGCTTTGTGTGCATGTGTGCGTTGTTTTCCCAAGTAACTTGGAAAATCAGGGACTGGAGTGTTTTTCTTGGATACTGAGCACTTACTAGACCTCGTGCATGGCCAGTGCTAGGTCAGTACCGAGTAGGATACGGTGATGTCATTCCATCTGAGTGTGTGTGGTTCATGCCGTGTGTCCCCTCCTGGGCCTGGGTTCTGTTTTCCCAGCCTTGCATTGTTGCAATGGGCTCCCTGCCCTTCTGTCTGCCTCCCCATTCCCTGTGACTCACCTCTCTCCCCTGGGGGAGGTGGAAGGTTCTGTTGGCAGAGCCCATCTCAGGCTACTGTAATTGCTCACGACCACCTGACTCCGAGAATCTGGGGCAGGGGCGCTGGGAACATCAGATTGACAAGCTCTTGTGCATGTGGGACGACCGCAGGTGAAGGAGGCAGGGCAAGCCCCTGGCTGAATTTGCTAGGTACCGTTGGTGGAACCAAGTGGGTTAGAACCTCGTCACCACTAGGAGGATGAAAAGGGAGCCTCCTTTAATAGACAAGTTGTGACTTTCAGGCTCCTCTCTCTCTTCTGCTGGAAAATGGGTTTTGTGTTGTGACCTGAGGCCTGCGGAGCCAACCTAAGTAAGGAGTTTCCTGCTGCCTGAGGCTGAGCCTAGGGCTCCCTCCTCCTAAGTCAGTGTCTGCGCTGCTGTCCAAAGAAGGGGGGGGTGGGGCACTGCCATGCTGCTCTAAATACTAGTTACATTTCATTACATGAATATTACGCTGTATAAAGTTCACCCCAACTTTGGACTACTTCTTTCTTGTGCTTATTTCCCCCCATTCCTCATTCCTCTTTTGTTATGTGTTCATTCATGCACTTGTTTATTTGTTCATTTATTCAACAAATATTTGTTGCGCCCCTAGTATGTACCAAATGCTGTGTTCTTCACCGAGGATGTAACACATAACAGTCCTTGCCTTCATGGAATCTTGAATTTAGAGAGGGAGAAGTAATATCGTACATGTTACACACACAGTTAGCTACTTGCCATTGTGACATGTGCTAAGAAGTGGAAGCATGTCATGCTGTGACCCCTGAGCCACTCATTGGTTGTTGGATGAATGAATGAATAAACAAGTGTGTGCATGAACAATTAACAGACAAAAGGGGAGTGAAGAATGGGGGGAAAATAAGCAGAACATAGAACATGGCTACAAGAGAGAAGTCAAAATTGGGCTGATCTTTATACAGTGTAATGTTAACGTGATAGAATGCAGTTCCATTCAGAGCATCAGGGAGTTCTGACCTCCTGTACTCAGATGAGGTGGTTTTAAAAATGTGTCCGTAAGTTTCTTGCTCTCCCTTCCTTCAAGGGGCAGAGCTCATCCCTCTTCCCTTGGGTGTGCGGAAAGTAGTGCTTCGCTTCTGACACAGCGGGAAAGTGGAAGTGGCGGAGTGCGGTTCTGGAGATCGGCCCTCCCGTCTGCGCGGCTTCCATCTGGTCACTCTGCCGCTCTCTTTCCTTCTCGAGTCACTTGCTCTGGGGAAAGCCAGGTGCCATGTCATGAGCAGCTCTCTGGAGATGCCCCGGTGGTGGGAGACTGGAGCCTCCATCCCACAGGCACGGGAATGAGCTCAGAAGTCGATCCCCCAGCCCTGTCCAGCCTTCAGATGACCGCAGCCGCGAGGGGCCCTGGGACCAGCGCCACCCAGCAAAGCCACTCCTGGACTCTTGATCCTCAGAACTGTGAGCTAATACATGCTCTGAGTTTTAGGGTATTTTCTTCCACAGCAGTGGATAAATGCTACTGGAGTAGGATGGAGATAAGTTCTTCCATACCCAGCTTACCCTCACTTTGGACTGACGCTTTGACCATGTATAGAATTCTGACCTACAGTTGGAAACCCTCTTCCCTGGGAATTTTGAAGGCATTCATTCATCATGTCCAGTGTGGTTGTCGATGTATCCCATACCTTTCTTTCCCCCTCTCTGACCCACAGAAACTGTGTGAGATAATAAGTGCTTATTGTTTTGAGCTGATAGGTTTGGGCGTAACTTGTCACACAGCGGGAGACAACACAGAGAGGCAGAGAGGAGAGGAGAAGTGATGGCATCTTGCTTGAGGAGGTCAAAGTTACACCGGGGCCTGAAGAAAGAGAAGGAGTGGACTAGGTGAAGAGTTCATGGGTAGGGGCAAGTGAGCCAGGCATGCATGGGAGCCCTGCCCCAGGAAGGAGCGTGATGAGAGGGGGCTGGAGGGGGCCCAGGCAGCTGGAGTGTGGAGGAGGGAGCCGCAGTGGCTTGAGATGCAGCTGGGGGTGTAGGTGAGGACGGGCCCCAGGCCTCAGGGACCACCCGAAGTGTTTTGCATTTCATCTCCAGAACAGTAGGAAGTGAAAATGGTTTTAGTCCTGTTTCACTTAGAAGCACGAGTTTCTGAATTTCCTCTTCCCAGGCACAAGGAGGCACTGAGACCCACTGCGAGCAGTATGTGGTGACTGTTCCCCGGTGTCGCCGTTAGCTCCAAGGTGCAATCTCATTTCCCCAGGATGGGTGAGGTGCTCCTGGGGGAACACTACAAACCTCAGCACAGCTGGGTCGACCTAGATTTTGAAGGCTGCTGTCACCTGCTGGAGACAAGACCGGGCTCTCAAGCTTCCTTCCAGGTCGAAGACTCTGTCTTGTTCCCCTGGTGCCAACATGTGCGGCCCATCTGGGGACAGGGTTTGCAGTTTGCGTACACGGAGGTCTGGCCCATGTTTGCGCCGCAAGCCAGCGTTGCTTCTAGGCCTGCTGTGAAAGATTTAGCAAGGATGTAGGATTCAGACTCTGAAAATGCTGAGGTCTACTTTAAACCTTCACCGCTGAGAGGCACAGCTTGTTTGCCGTGGTTGCTTATGCCCTTTTTGTGCACCTTATTCCATTAACTCACGTCAAGAGGCAGTTCCCCCTTCAAAGATAGCAATCGATTACCCCTTAATCCTTTTCCTCCCTCCTCTCTTTACACAGTTCATTCTGTCTTCTAGTCCTGTGAACTATATTAAAGAAAAAATTTCATCAGTCCAGGAGTTACAAACATAAATGCCTCGGTGGACCAGGCAGTTCATGTAAATAAGGCAAACCAGCTAGTAAGAGACAGCAGGGAGCGGTGGCCCCGCAGCTAACTGGAGTGCTTGCCCAGATACAGCACTTCGTGACGTGTGCCTTCGGTGGCCTGTCTGTGGCCCCTATTTGGCTGGCATCTTGGGAGTCTGTGACCCTGTGTCTGATCGATGATCTTCCCACCTCTCTCTTCTGGGCTGTGCAAAGAGCCATTTGTCTGGAAGCCTTGCTATAAGTGCATCCTCGTTCTAGCTTTCCCCACACTTCGTCTCCAGAATTATCTTCCTAAAATAGCAAATATGCTCATCAGTCTCCCACTAAGGGCTTCTGCTGTCTCATGAGAGCCTGTAGGATGCAGTCTAAACATCTCGGAGATGAATAGAAGGCTCTTTGTAACTTTCCCCAAATGCTCCATTCGAGCCTCATTGTTTTGGTGTTGCCTGTGCCTCCCCGGCGCCTTGCGTGGTCCTGGTGAGAAGAGTCAGTGCTGTATGCTGAGCAGATGAATGTGTCCATGCTCACATGGCATGCTGGGCGGGGTTTCTGCTCTCAGGATCTGCAGCGGGGTGTGTGCCATGGTCTGGGAGGAAATGCAGCCACCGCACAGTGGAGCATCGAGCTCAGTGGAGGGAGATCTCTAACCTTGACATGCACAGCCTCCCTGCCCCAGCCAGCCACTTTACCAGGTACGTGCTGGCCCAAGAGGGATTATAGGAATTTCCACAGCAGTGCACAGTATGTTTTGATGAATGGCAATGGGAGACAGGGTAGAATGGTAATTAGGACTAGAGCATGCGCTCTGGAACAGGTGGGCCTGAGTTCAGATCCTGACTCTGTTACCTCCCACCTGGGACCTTATGTATTTGAAAGCCTGAGATTCACTGTGCTGCCCTGATGTCTTTGAGCCTCAAAGGGTCCCCAAGTTCTGGCTGAGTTCCCTGTGCTCATCAGATGTGCTCCCCACACAGTGGGACAGGGTCCGCTATCAGCCAGGCAGATGCCCCCACCCGGTCCTCAGCTAATGCTTTTACCTCCCTGCAGCCAGCAGAACTGTTCAAATAAGCCACTCCCACCCTCCCTTGGGAATCAAGAGCTACCTCACCCTGTTACCACTGCACAGCCTGCTTCCCACAGCCCTTCTGGTCCACTCTGCTCCTGAGCACAACCCCCAAGTGGCCTTGTGTGGTGCGTGGTGTCCCCTCCCCTGGCTGTGAGTGTGTGTGACTAACACACTGCTGTAACCTCTGTCCAGTGTCAGGTGTCCTGCGTTTGGTCGTCTCCTACTATTAGGGTGGGGGATCCCTCTCTCACTTCCAGGGGGACCATGAGGTGGTCAGAACACCTTGTGAAGGTGACCTAACCTTGTGCCTCAGTTTCCTTCCCTGTAAAATGAGAGGCTGTCATAGTGCCCACAGTAGCTTTGAGACTGGGTTGTTTACGGTAAGACAGGAAGATGAATGTAAACACCTCACTGGCACAGGCTGTAGGTTAGTTGTCTCGAGAAGCCAGGATTGGAGGCATCTGTCATTACAGTATTACAAACAGAACTTTCCATGGCTGTTCTGGCAGGCTCAGAGTCCACTGAAGCCCCCCAGATGTTTGTAGGTGAAGTAGGGTGATGTTTCTAGGCCCTGACGCCTGGTTTCCCATCCAGTAACCTGCTAAAATCTGCGGTTGCACCACAAGCTCACTGCCCTTTGGGGGTGTTCCCGACCCTCCCATAGGTTTCCGATCGTTTGTTCTATTGTGATCCAAGGGTTGGGGAGGGGGGCCTCATTTGATGAGGTAAAGAAAATGAATTATTCGGTAGTCCAAAGAATGGGCTTTGACCAGTCCAATGAAACATTGTTTAGAGAATGAAAGTTCATTTCTAGACAAGCGGATGTATTTTCCTGGCCCGAGGTATTTCTGCAAACCTGTATGTGGAATGCATTTAGCATCTCGGTGTGACAAGACCAGGAAGATTTGGATTCATACATACCTTACTCTTGAAGCCCTTTGGATTCAACTGGGAATGCAGGAAATGCACGTGAGAACACAGAAAGCTGTTTGCCCGGCGCTTCTGTACTGTTTGTTCTCAGCTGTTTTCCTCCCTCCCAGGAGCAGGGAATAAAGTCTCCAGTGAAGTCCTTCCACCTCCCCCACACCCTCAGCTCTGATGGTCGTGCCTCCAACTTCTCCAAAAGCTTGGAGGCTGCCGGTGGGAGCTCCCCGACACCCGCTCTCTACCATTGAGCTCACGTGAGGTCACAGTCCGTCCGTCGGCCTCCTCTCCTCTGCAGAGATGTTGGTGAGGCTATATATGGAGCACAGGAAAGGGGGAGACTGGAGACGCCAGACCAGGGTGCTGAAGAGAGCTTGGGCTGTGATGATGAGTGTGGGATAGAAAGGAAGAAATTAATTTAGGAAATAGTTTAAAGAAAAAATATGAATGCCAGCCTAATCCAGAGAGGAGGTCAAGGGGAAGGAGCAGGCGTGGGCTACATGAGAGGATGAGTTTGTAAACCGGACGTGGCCGTGACGTGTTTCCATGGCATGTGCAGTTCCAGGCGTGCCGTGGACAGGTGATGACCACCCGCAGATCGAGTACCGCTGCCTTCATCCTGACCGTCAGCTCTGAAGTCAGAATTGAGGAGCTCTTGCTGGAGCTCTCAGGGAAGCTGTATTTCCTCATGACGTGGCTATGCTTAGCTCAGGGATATTAAAGTCAGCCCCCAGACGCAGAGGAGAAGCTGGGGCATTTATAGTCGGTCTCCCCAAAGCTGTTTTCAGGAAAGGCATAGTCGACCCAACGTTTGCCCTGTCGTAAAATCGTTTCTCCTCGTTACTTTCTCTGAATGCGTTTATCAGAGCTCTCACTTTCTTTTGCTCTTTTCCCTCTGGCGTACTGGAGTCCACAAGCTATTCGGGTTGAAACAAAGAAAGTAGGGGTTAGCCCTTCTTCAGCCTTGGGTGCACAGACCAGGGGGACGGTCTGTGGTTGACCACTGCGAGAAAGAGGCCCATGCTGGCCTTGTAGGTGGGTCCTTGGGAAAAAGCCCCCCGGTGTCACATACTTGGAGTAGAAGGGGATGTGGACTGCAGGTAGGTGCGCCCCTGGGGCTCCTTGCTCTGTTGGGAGGGGAGCAGCTGCAGGAGAGCCAGAAAGGAGCCCCCTGAAGTGCAGGGCCAAGAGCGGGCCTGCTGGCCCTGTCTCTCAAGGCAGTTCTGGGTTTGCATAGGTCCTCACCGTGGATGTGTGTGTGGCTGGGGACCACACATTTCCGCAGGAATGAGCCAGATGGAAGTAGAGACCGGGAGAGGCAGTGGTGCGACAGTATCGAGTGGGTGGGGCTGGGCAGGTCGGTGGTGCTTCCCTTTTCCAGCGGCTGCACTGGACGGGGCGATGCGGTGGCTGGTGCCATCCAATGAACTATCTCTTTAGCATTTGTGCTGGAGAAACAGAAGCCATACAAGAGTTTAAAAAATATCTCCCCGACTTCCGGCAAGATGGCGGCATAGGTGAATGCACCGTGCTTCCTCGCACAACCAAACAAGGAAAAAACCAGAAATTTACCCAACCAAAAACAGCCAGATCTGACAGAAAATCGAATTGAGAGGAAGTCCAACAACCAAGGAATTAAAGAAGATACATTCATCCAGTCTGGTGAGCCGGGAGGAGCAGGGTGGAGGGAGAGCGCTCCGCGACCCCGCGGCGAGCTGATGAGCAGATGGCAGGACCGAGGTTGGAGGGGCGGTTCCCGCCGGGCTGCAGCACACTGAGACGGCAGTGCCTGACCGAAGTGCGGCCAGCGCCCGGCGGGCAGGTCCACATTTGCGGGCAGACAAACCGGGAGAGAAAGCAGGGCGCAACCCATCGGTGCAGATTGAGAGCACCGGTGGGGGTGGAGTCCGTGGCGGGAGGAACTCCCGGCCTCACAGGAGAGCTTGCTGGGGAGACCCACGGGGGATTGGAGCCGTGCAGCCTGTCCACCGGCCCCGGAGCGACCCCCGGAGCCAGCGCAGAGGGGCTCGAATTGCTTGCGGGAGGCGGTGTGGCTGCGGAGAGCGGAGCAGGCGCCATTGTTCCCTCAGGTCCCGCCCCCACAGGCTACGTCACAGCACAACTACCGGGAGTTTCCCTGTCCAGGTGAACCCCAAGGCTCCGCCCCCCTTACAGTAACAGGCTCACTGAAGGGAAAAAAATGGCCCAAAGAAAGAAACAGATCAAAGCTCCAGAACTAACCGACCAAGAGATAGACAACCTATCAGATGCACAGTTTAAAACCCTAGTAATCAGGATGCTCACAGAATTTGACGAAAAATTATCGAAATTGCTTGAACAGATGAGGAGAGATCTTCAGGGAACCAATAGGGATAAGAAGGAAACTGAGACTCAAATCAACAGAGTGGACCAGCAGAAAGAAAAAAACATCCAACCAGAAAAGAATGAAGAAACAAGAATTCAAAAAATGGAGGAGGGGCTCAGAAACCTCCAGGACATCTGCAAACGTCCCAACATACGGATCATAGGGCTGCCAGAAGGAGAAGAAGAAATCCAAGGAATTGAAAACTTATTTGAACACATAATGATGGAGAATTTCCC
>PVJI01016349.1:0-38474 GCA_004026765.1 Micronycteris hirsuta
ACACTGAAATTAAGAACAGTCTAACAATAGACAGGGGAGAGGGCGGAGGGGACAATGGGGAGAAGAGTTTTCAGGAATCACTGTAGAGGACACATGGACAGAACTAAGGGGGAGGAGGGAGGCTGGGGGGTGGGACGGGAGGGGAAGGGAGTGGGGAGGGGAGAGGATGCAAATAACTGTAATTAAACAAAAATATTAATAAAATAATAAAAAAAAGAAAATAATCCCATTCACAATTGCCTCAAAAAGAATACAGTATCTAAAAATAAATCTAACCAAGATTTAAAAAGACCTGTATTTGGAAAAGTATTATAGAAAAAAAAATGGAAAAATTTAACTTTGCTGTAAAATGGTAATGTGACACAAAAGCCAGCCAGAGGACATTATACTAGATTATAAAACTGAATCAGACCTTAGAACCACATAGTCCTGGGTTGTATTCTTTGCCAACTAAAATACAAGCTATATAAGGGCATATATTTTATCTATTATGTTCAATGCTGTACATCTTGGCTAAAAACAGTAGGTGCTCAATGAATATTGGTTTGATTTCTATAAGAATGAGTAAATAAATGAATATTCTAAATTCCCCATTTACTATCTTCAGGAACTCTTATTTATAGTTTTCTAAGTTTGTTTCTTCAATTATAAAATGTGGAGAATGCACTTTTTTTTGCAAGGATTGTAGGAAAACACAAAATGCTCAGTCTGTATTTTAGCTATTGCTGCACAAATAGTGGCTGCTATCATTCACTAATTTGGAAAAATAATAGACTCTAACGGCAAAAAGAAATATTCAAAGAACATATAATTCAGCCTTGTCTTTGGGCAGTTGAGTATTCAATATGCATATGATGGTTAAGCCAATCATGTTTTACTATTCCAGGGACACAAATGTCACAGTCTCTTTGTAATACCTTATTCAACATTTTATTTTTAAGTCATAACTCTTCCTCACAACTTTCTATAACCTTCTCAGTTTTCATATCTTCACAAAAAATTAGTTATGTGCATTAAATGGTGTTGAAAATTCACATAGGAATGTTGAATGAATTAGCAATACAGAGGTAAAGTTTAGTGTCCTTAACAAGGCCATTTATAGTGGAATTGATTGGGCATAAGCCAAAATGAAAAAACTTCAGAGCTAGTGTTTATTATTTGAAATTTGGAGGTTTTATAGTTATATAGGGTGAAAACTGTCAGGGAGAAAACCTCACCAAAATAAAATGTTATTCTGAATCCAAATCAAAACAAAACAAAACAACACAAAAAAGCTGGAATTTATTGAGGATTTACTATATTGCAGACTATGCTAAATGCTTTACATGGATTATTCTATTAAGTAGTCACTGCAAATGTTTGGGTTAATAAGGACTACTAATAAGATGTTTCAGTTACAGATGAAATCAAGGATTAAAGAGGTTAAATAACTTCATAACAATGATTCATAGCTAGTGTAGTAGAGTCAAAATTCTGAAATCAGTCTGACTTCATAGATCTCTTGTTTAACTTCTATATTACATTGCCACTATATTGCTTATGTATTCATGTTTGTGAAGAGCATCATCTATGTTCTAGGCACATAAGAGCATGCTCAGACAAAGTCATAAAGCTAGTAAATGGCGGGACAGGACTTTGAATCTTTATGACAAAGTGTTTTTTACCGTATTTGTTTATAAATGGGAAGCTTTGTCTTTGCTTATTCCAAGTTGTGCCTTATTTCTGTTGCTGAGGGATCCATTTTACACACTTGCTACTTACTCAAAGATCTGCCATATCTTCACACCATCTTCCCAGTCTAACACAACTGGACTACCATTGTATAAATTAACGAACTTCTGCTTGTTTGCTGTTTAACTTTGTTAAACAGCACTAATGAACAGTTGCACCAAAATTACAGGAGACAACACTAATGACAGCACTAATGAACAGTTGCACCAAAATGAAAAAAGTTCAGAGCTAGTGTTTATTATTTGAAATTTGGAGGTTTTATAGTTATATAGACAACACTAATGAGCAGTTGCACCAAAATTACAGGAGAAATTTTGCAGTTAATAACACATTTTCCCCAAGTACTAGAGCAGTATTCATTTGCATACTCACAAATAAATATGATAATTATAAGTCAGGCAGGATTGGGTCTGGTAGAAGATCTGCTAGACAATATTTAGCCATTTCATATGTACAGAATATACTGAAAAGGATAAACTGACATATTATTGTGTAGATGTAATCTATACATTTTTCACTAATGTAGAGTATTTAGCAAAGTTTTACAAACCATTTTTTTGACTTGACTATCTAGGCACCATATCAGCTACTGCCATTTAACTGCTTGTTCTCATATACTCTCCCTTAGCTGCCCCCATCTTTTACAATGAATAAAAGTATCTTTAGTCTATCAACCTTTATAGTCTAATTACTAATTTGGCACAATTTTCTTTTTTAAAAGATCTTATCTATTTATTTTAGAGAGGAGGGAAGGGAGGGATAAAGAGAGGGAGAGAAACATTGATGTACAAGAGAAACATCCATCAGTTGCCTTTTGCATGCCCCCAGTGGGGACCTGGCCTGCAACCCAGGCATGTGGCCTGACTTGGAATGGAACAAACAACTTTTCTATCTTCAGGATGGCATCCAGTCCACTGAGCCACATCAGTCAGGGATTGGCACAATAATCTTGAAGAGAACATGAGGAGCGAACATTTGTGTATTTAAGTTGAGGTCCCTCTCTTATGGAACTTTGATATTTTGTGGCTATTTCCAAAGTTATATCAGAAAGAAACAGTTCCATGGCCTCCACTTAAAAAATAATGATATTTTCCAGCCACAAATGTGAACCTTTTCTCCTCTTAAATTATAAAAAGACAGAAAAGAGGGCTAGAATAGAACTGAAAACCTCAACTGGTGATGTTGTCCGTGTTTCTAGATTTAGAAAAGGATCACCCTAGGGCTCAGGACACATTCCTCTAGGCACCTTATTAGAAATCACTCTCAATTCTAAACCCACTGAATCCTCTCCACTGGGATATATCTCTACTCACTGTTTTCTTGGAATAAAGTGTGTGTGTGTGTGTGTGTGTGTGTATGAACCTATGTACCTCTTGTGTTTTTGCTCCAGGTAGAAAACTAAAATTAAAATATCAACTTTTGGAGAAAAACTTCATTCCTAATAGTTGCCTTTTTCATCTCCACGTAATCCAATAACAAATTAACTCAGGTGATAATTTATTTGAAGAGCATTAATAATGAAAGCAACACTACAGAATGCTTATTATTTGTCAAGTACTGTTCTAAGCCCCTTATAAATATCAGCTCAATTAATTAATTTTTATAATACAATTACAAGGTAAGTAAACATGATCCTCTTTCCACATATGATAAAAAATAAAATTTTAAAAGTTAAGTGATTCCCCCAAGGTCATAAAGTTAGTTGATGTTAGAGCCAAGGTTCTTACCAGAAACCTCAATGGGTTCTTGATCCCATTGTCTTAACCATTACATTACACTACCCTTTAGTAACCATGAAGGAGCTCTAGAATAAAAAAGGCATTCTGAGAACTTGATTACCTTCTCAAACTTCTCTCCTATCATTCTCTCTCCCCAAAAATTCCAGCAAAAGTTTTCATCACCTATTCAACTCTACCTCCAAACCTAGAGACTATGAAAGTTTTAACAATCATCCTCTTTCCTAATGTCATTGTGGAGGACTATCCTTTTTTCTCTCTCTCTTAAAGGCCAGTTCCTTCACCTGTATTCTGGATCCCTTCCCCTCCTACCTTCCCAGGAGACATGCCATCTGTTAAATTCTTGTAGATCAAACCCTTGTCTGAGGTATCATTGGCAAATATGTTTTCTCACACAGTTGGTTCTCTTTAAATTTTAATGCTGTTTTCTTTAGACATGCAGAAGCTTTTTATTTTGATGAGATCACATTTGTTTATTCTTTTTTTATGTCACTTGCTCTAGTGGATATATCAGTGAAAATATTGTTGCATGGAATATCTGACATTTCCCTGCTTATGTTCTCCTCTAGGACTTTTATGGTGTCACTACTTATATTTAAGTCTTTTATACACCTTGAATTTATTTTTGCGTAAGGTGTAAGTTGGTGATTGAGTTTCATTTTTTGCATGTAGCTGTCCAGATCTCCCAACACCATTTGTTGAAAAGACTATTTTTACCCCATTTTATGTTGCTGTCCTCTTTGTTGAATATTAATTGACTAAAGAGACTTGGTGATCTCCAAAATATATAGAGAATTCACAGAACTCCACTCCAGGAAGACAAACAACCCAATTAAAAAATAGTCAAAGGACTTAAACAGACACTTTTCTAGGGAGGACATACAGAGGGCCCAGAGACGTATGAAAAGATGCTCAGCATCGCTATCCATCAGAGATATGGAAATTAAAACTACAATGAGAAACCATTTCACATTGTTGAGAATGGGCATCGTAAACAAAGCAACAAACAAGTGTTAGAGAGGTTGTGGAGAAAAGGGAACCCTAGTGCAGTGTTGGCCAGAATGCAGACTGGTGCGGCCAGTGTGGAAAACAGTATGGGATTTCCTCAGAAAACTAAAAATGGAATTGTCTTTTGACCTGGCAATTGCACTGATAGTATTATATCTTAAGAACCCTGAAACACCAATCCAAAAGAACCTATGCACCCCAATGTTCATAGCAGCACAATTTACAATAGCCAAGTGCTAGAAGCAACCTAAGTGCCCATCAGTAAATGAATGGATCAAAAAACTATGGTACATTTACATGATGGAGTACTGTGCAGCAGAAAGAAAGAAGGAACTCCTATCCTTCAAGACAGCATGGATGGAACTGGAGAGCATTATGCTAAGTGAAATAAGCCAGGCAGTGAAAGACAAACACCATATGAACTCACTTTTAAGTGGAACCTAACCAACAAAACAAACAAGGAAGCAAAATAGAACCAAAGACATTGAAATAAAGAACAAACTGACAGTAACCAGAGGTGAGGTGGGTGGGGATAATGGGGGGAAAAGGGGAAAATGTTTTCAGGAACAACTATAAAGGCATATGGGCAAAACCAAGGGGGGGTGGGGTCAGGGGTGGGAGGTGGGGATGGCTGAGGTGGGGGGAGTGGGGGAGGAATGGAGACTACTGTACTTGAACAACAATTAAAAAAAAGAAAATTAAGAGAAAAAAAAAAGAAATTCACAGATAGGGATTCCTGGTCAAGACATTAATGAGGTTAACAATCTTCAAGATACCACTGAAGGGAAGTTGTAAGATTCACTTAGAGAGGCTTTGTTAGTTTGTAATAAGGTCCATAATTGCCACCTGAAAAAATTCTTTCTTGTATCTTCAAATCAATCTTTCTCCACTGGATTTTTCTTTTGTTTTTTAAACATAGTATGGCCTTTCCTATGTTCAAACAAACAGACAAGCAAAACTCTCTGGATTCTTTAACCCCCTAAGTTACTGAACAATCTCAGTCATACCATTAAACACAAATTTCTTGAATTGTCTGCATTTATGGCTCCATTTATTCACCTCAACCCAGTCCAATATGTCTTATACCCCACAAAAATCCACTGAAATAGCTCTTGATAAGGTCACAACAACACCCATGTTGCTAAATCCACCCTTCTTGGTAACTCAGCAATATTCATCTCAGATGATCGTCCTCTTTCGTGATGTACTCTCTTTCCTGGGATTCTGAGAATCCTCACTCCTCTGGTTTTCCTTCTATCTTTCTGATCATTTCTTCAGCTCCTTTTGTGGCTCTTCCATATAACCTTTGAGTGTTTGTTGTGATGTCACAGGGACTTTGTTTGCCCAATCTACTCTTTCACTTGAATAAAATCATCTACTTCCATGACTTCAATTACCAACTCTAAGCTGATGATTCTGCTTCTTATCTTTAATTTAGCTGTTTCTTCTGAGCTCCAGAGCCATACATCTATTTGTTATACCCACATGTGTACCTTACAAACACCTCAGATTTGATATTTCTAAAATCAAACTCATTATTCACCCACCCCACTGCCTGAAACCAATCTTGGCCCTTCTCTATTATTCCTCACCTCAAGCAAATAAAACATTATCTTTTTTGTCATTTTTGACACCTTCCATCTTTTTTTCTTAGATCCCATTATTAAAGTCCTGTAGATTCCCCATCTCAAATATCTCTCAAATGTATTCACTGCTCTCCGTTATTGTACTCCAAGCTACATGTTTCTGCATCTATTTTTATTCCCTACAAACAGTCCCCTGGCTAATACTTTTCAGTAACTTCCTATTCTCTTACTTTAGGATTCAGATTTATTAATGTTGCATACAATATTTGGGTTTTTTGAATCTTTGGTTGCGCTACTCTCCCCTTCTTTCAGTTCCTGTAAGCCCCAAGTTCCTTCTTACCTTATTGGTTTTTATATGTTCATATTCTTTGTATGGGAGGCAATACCCTGTATATCAGGCTAATTCATATTATTACCTCAGGTCTCAATTTAAATGCTCCTTTTCTAGGTAAATCTTCTCTGACCTCTCTAGACTATGTCACATTCTTGACATAGTGACATAGTGACACTATGAGTGGCACCTCATAGTCAATTGTACTTCTCTTATGAGAAGTATTTATTGCAACTACTGACCTTTCCTGTTATCTTATAAATCCTATGTCAGTGAATATATCTATCTTCTGCTGCATTCCTAAAGCTTTAGCAAAGTCACTGACAAATAGTTGGTACTTAGTAATTTGTGAATAATTGAATTAATAGAAAAGTAAAAAATATATAGAAAACAATTGATGTTGGGTGGCAGTAAGGATCATGGAAGACTTAAAGAGAAAAAAGAGAAAATAATTTTTAATGAGTCTTAAAGAATGAAAAGGAGGTGTAGGCACTTGGAGAGAGTAGTAGAACGTGAGACAAGAAGGTAGTAGTTTGGGTATAATTGTGAATTTCTTTGTGTATATGGTCTGATTAATGATATTTGGCAGCATGTAAGAGAAACAGAAAGTGTATTTTTGTGTTGTAGAAAGTCCAGAGTTCAGAGAAGACTAACAGATACCAGTGAAAGAATAACATCAGAAATACAAAGCAAAATGCTATATACAAAGGAGGATTCAAAAAATGAAATTGTTTTCTGGAGGGCAGGCTCCTTATAGTACAGGCTTCCCCTACTAGATGAGTGTTATAGGAACCTATCTGTATGAGTGTACCAGCTGGCATTTTTGTGAGAGGCTGTGTTTGACTTCAGTGAATATTTTTTAAGACTGTTTCAATGTGTTTGCCCATTTCATGATGGGTGATTTATGAGTGCACCTGCCCACACTGCACTGAGTGTTCAGCAGTTTTTGATCAAAAGTCTCATGACCCCTGTGCCTCACCCTCATTAGTCACCCAATCTCACCCCGAGTGACTTTTTTTAAAAATTCACAGATGAAAAAGTCCTCAGAAGGAAACATTTTGCAGACTTGGAAGAGGTGAAACAAAAAATGGCAGAACACGTAAAAGGCATCAAATTCAGTGAGTTTAAAAACTGTTTTGAGCAGTGGAAAAAACGTCTTGATAAGTGTGTTGCATCAAATGGAGAGTACTTGGAAGGTGACTGATGTTTAAACATGTAAGAATGAATACACAATTTTTTAAAAATAAATTCCGTTTTTTTTTTAGGGAACCCCCCTTGTATAATTACTCCTTTCCAGAGTAATTCCATTTCTGTTTGGAGGCTCTTCAGATACTTGACTTTTTATTTTTAGTAATCAGAGAACATGTATAGGGTCTTTCTGAGTTAAATGGATGAGTATAAAAACAGACTACTGAGGAGTTCTGTGGTCACCCCCTTGCAGACCCTTCAGCACAATTCCCCAGGTCAGTACAAACATGGTGTCTCTTCATGCCCTTCACATCACAACTTCCATTGGATTTTTCCATTTTTTAAGGATTCCTGGACTTTCCTAGAGGAAATTTGGAAGTCTTCAGGTAATTGGTATTCAGTATTCTTATGTCTGATTTTTTTAAGGGGCATATTTGGAAACAGAGTACATTGACACTGACCTTTTCTTTAAGTGGCTGCCTTTGCAAACGTCATAGAAAATGCATTTAGGAATTGCTCATTCATGGAGGCTGTTCAGAGGCAGGGGGAGGAAAGTGTCCTGGGAATTGACAACAGCAACAAAGCAATACAGAAAAGAGCAGGGGCATGCAGACATGATGAATGGGGTCATTTTTGCTTTGAAAAAACTGCTAGTTTACAAGAAGTAGGAGGTATGGAAACACATTTTAAAAGATTAATGCTTCTTAATTTAGAGGATGGATCTATTGCTCCCTAGATTCTTGGTTGAATATTTGTTTGTTTGTTTGTTTGTTTGTTTTGATCATAAACATGGCCATGGTTTTAGTCTCACTTACCTTCTTTTCCTCCCACATAAAAACTTTAACAGCAAAATAAAAAACAAACAAAAAAAAAAAAAAGGGAAAAGGAAACACTGAAAGGAGTGAAAGAGTAAGGGCTAATTTACTACAATGCACCTGATCCATCCAGTTATCACCTTTTTCAAGGGTTTTTTTTGGTGCTTACATAAGGGATACACTGGGCCATTGGGGGTATATTGAAGGGAAGTCAGGAGAGAGAAATTTGAGCATCCAAATTAAACCATGTACCTTCTATTGTTGCAGAGAATCATAGCAGATGACATCACATTTTACTATTCAGCATGCTATATTTGGTGCATAAGCCATATTTTGCTAACCCTTAGCTCTTACGCCTCTCCATAATATTAAATTATTGTGTCAGTAATAAGAAATGCAGAAAAGTGAAATTTAGACCAAATAAAGCACAGGTAATCAATCCATACTCAGATGCAGCTATATGAAACACAGAGGTTAGAGAGAGCACACACTTGTACAATGACAACTCTACATTCCAAAGTAGTGTTTCAAAGCAACAACTGAACAAAAGTAAACCATAGAATGCAACATGGAGTGATTGAGTAGTCAGAGTTATATGTGTTTTTATCACAAAAGTTTTCCTAACAACAATAAAAAAAGGAAAAAAGTTTTCCTGTAGAGCATAACTTCTTAGAAAATGACAGTTCCCACACCCATAATTTCTTCATAATCAAGAGATCATTGGGACTTTTTTCCTAGTCAATGCTTCAATCTCAGTAGTAATCTTGATATTTTTAACTGTTGGAATTATTGGTCTATGTTTAGTAATATTTATTGTCATGTGGGTCTTAGGGAACATATTGTCTTTGAAGACAGCTGGCAAGAGAACAAGGTGCTTCCAAGCTTCTAATTGGCCTGGGAAAGTATGAAATTTGCTACCTGAAGTGCCAAAGGGACAAGTACATAGTTTGCTTCTTCCTTAATGAGATTCAAAGTTGGTGGAGAATGGGGATCTTCCTTATTTTCAGTTACTTAGAGTATCCAGAAAGATAGAATTGAACAGTGAAATACAGAGTAAGGGTCACAGTGACCCAGAATTTTAGCAGCCCTTAAATCTCTGCTGAATTCTCTCAGAACTAACCTGAGGCATGGGTCTCTTGGAACAATAGCCAGTTCCTCAGAGGAAAGAGCCTATTGCTGGGAAGACAAGAGTTCTGTGTCCCAAATCTCACCTGAAATCTTATTTTCTGTGTGACTCTAAACATATTACTACCCTAATATGAATGTTGGATTGATTATCTATTAAATATAAAGGAATCCCTTTCCTGGCTATATAACTTGATGGGTTAGATGACTTCAGAGTACAACAATCTTTTTTTTTTGGGGGGGGGGCTTTTTATTTATTTATTTTCTTAAATATATTTTATTGATTATGATATTACAGTTGTCCAATTTCCCCCCCTTTATTCCCCTCTACTCCACAACCCCCCCATTCCCTGAGCCTTAGTTTTTGTCCATGGGTCATACTCATAAGTTCTTTGGTTTCTATATTTCCTATACTATTCTTAACTTCCCCCTGTCTCTTTTCTACCTATTGTTTATGCTACTTTTTCTCTGTACTTTTTCCTCCTCTCTCCCCCTCCCACTCCCCTGTTGATATCCCTCCATACCTTATATAGATCCCTTTAACATTTCATATAATAAAGGCTGCGTGATGATGAACTCCTTGACCTTGACCTTATCTGAGAAGCACTTTATCTGTACTTCCATTCTAAATGAAAGTTTTGCTGGATAGAGTATTCTTGGATGTAGGTCCTTGTTTTTCATGATTTGGTATACTTCTCTCCAGCCCCTTCTTGCCTGAAAGGTCTCTTTTGAGAAATCAGCTGACAGTCTTATGGGAATTCCTTTGTAGGTAACTGTCTCCTTTTCTCTTGCTGCTTCTAAGATTCTCTCCTTATTTTTAATCTTAGGTAATGTCATTATGATGTGCCTTGGTGTGTTCCTCTTTGGGTTCTGCTTCTTTGGGACTCTCTGAACTTCCTAGACTTCTTGGAAGTCTATTTCCTTTGCCAGATTGGGGAAATACTCCTTCATTATTTGTTCAAATAAATGTTCAATTTCTTGGTCTTCCTCTTCTCCTCTGGCATCCTGATTACCAGTGTTTTGAACTGTGCATCTGATAGGTTGGCTATCTACTCGTCCCTTAGTTGTAATTTTTCTGGAGCTCTGTTCCGTTCTTTCATTTGGGCCATTTTTTTTTCCCTCGGCGGGCCTGTTACTTTAAGGGGCGGAGCCTTAGGTGTTCCCCAGTGTGGGGCAACCTATGTCTCTGTGCTTTGATGCTTCCTTTGGGGGCGGGGCCTGGGAGGGAGCAATGGCTCTTCCTCTGTTTACCGCCGTCTCCCATTCACCCCCACCCCAATAAGCTCTCCTGTGAGGCTGGGACCCGCTCTGGTTGCCACCTCACCCCCCTCAGGTGCTTTCAACAGGTGGTCCGAGGCTTTTTTTCCCCCACGATGGTGGGTTGCAATGGTGGGCCGCGTGGTCTGCTCTACTCCCCAGCTCCTTCTCCCGGTCTATCTGCTCACAAAAGGGGGACTTCCCGGTCCACCAGTCTCAGCACTGCTGGTTCCCACGGGCTTCTCCAGGTGTGCTGGCTGTGGGCTTCACTGAGTGCTCCGGTCACTTTTTGGCCAGGCGCACCTGCAGTGAGTCTCTCTGGGCAAACTGCCGTCTTGCTGCATGCACTCTCTGCCCAGCTCCGCCCTGCTTACCCGTCTGGATGAACGTGTCCTCTCTCACTTCTTGGAGAGTTCTATTCTCTGTCCGTTCTGGTTGTTTGTTTTGCTTTTTAACTTGTTTATCCTCTTTGGTTTTGAGTGTCGGCGCAGTGTGTCCACCTACGCCTCCATCTTGGCCGGAAGTCAGAGTACAAAAATCTTTATATTTGTTGTACCATCCAGCACATGGTGGTATGGAAAGGTAATAAGATTGGAGCTGAATAATTAAAAATGTAGGAGTGTTTCAGTGAACTCTACAGCTATATAAGTTTAGAGGGGAATGAGATTATAGATTCTACTCCTTCAACTCTATCATCTAGAGCAGATCTGTCTGACATTTTGCCTCTTTTCTCTATCTGTTTCATTACTTTTATGGACTGAACTGTGTCTTCTTCCTCCCTCCACTAAATTCATATATTAACACCTTAACTCCCAAAGTGGTGGTATTTGAAGATTGAACCTTTGAGAGGTAATTAGGTTTAAATGAAGTTATAAGGGTGGGGTTTGATCAGGACAACATTAATACCCTCATTATGAAGAGAAACCAAGCCCCCCGCCTCTCTCTCTCTCTCTGCTATATGAGGACACAGCAAGATGATCATCTATAAGCCAGGGAGAGAGCTCCACTAGACACTAACCATGCTTGCATCCTGATCTTGAATTTCTAGCTTCCAGAACTAAGAGAAAATAAAATTCTATTTTGGAAGCCATGCAGTGGTAATTTTTATGGCAGAATGAGCAGACTAAGACAATTACTGTCCTAAACAGGGCCTGTCATGTGACCTATAAAGAAAAGGATTCTAACACTATCAATTTGAGTTAGTGAGGAACTAGGCTTGGTTATCCTCTTTTGTATCAAAACAACCTACCCACACATACACACTCTCTGTCACACTATTTGTGTATTTATTCTTCTGTAGTGTGTCTTCTCTTCATGTTTGCTATCCTCAGTTACTGAAACAAGGAAGCTGGACGATTTTGTAGCAGAATTCATAACTTGTTTTCTCTTCTGGTGTGATTTTGATGAACATGTTTATCCTCAGCCATGGGTTACCTTTTGGATTCCATAATGTATGCCTACCATGTAACCATGTGAATCTGTAGCTCTATTCTTTTACTGTATTGGCTAAAACTGTTGATGGTAAATCCATTAGTAAATTAATTTAGGCAATATTTATTTAGAATTTATGGCATTTGAGGTTTTGTTATAGGTGCTGAGATACAGGAATGAATAAGAAACATAAATTCATTTTTTGCCCATATAGTGCTTTATTTTAATGGGAGAAGATGGGCAGTAAACATACAGAAAAATGAATTTAAAACCATAGTTTTAGATGATAATAACTTCTATGAATAAAGTGAAATAGAGAATTTCTGGGTCAGTGACTTTTTTCTGGTCTGCTTTAGAGAAGATGATTAGGGAATTTTTATCTGAGTAGTTGACAAATGAGCTGAGACCTGAGTTATGAGTAGTGGAAACAAAGCTAGATAATTGTAGGTGAATATTAGTGAAAAAACCCTAAATTGGAAATGTACTAGGCATATGCATAGAACATGAAGAATCAGTGTGGTTGGAAAAAGTGAGAGAGACAGATGCTGATGCCAAAAGATATTCAGGGTCCATATTATGGTGGAGGTGTCCAGAATGCTATAGTGAAGAGTTTAAACTTATTTCTGGATACAGTAGAAAGCCATTGAGGGGGTTTAAAAAAAAGGAAGAAGAAGGCTTCACAGCACCATGGATGGAACTGGAGAGCATTATACTAAGTGAAATAAGCCAGGCAGAGAGAGACAAATACCATATGATCTCAACTATAAGTGGAACCTAATCAACAAAACAAGCGAGAAAAATAGAACCAGAGACATGGAAATAAAGAACAAACTGACAGTGACCAGAGGGGTGGGGTAGGGGGATAATGGGGGAAAGAAGAAGAAGGGTCAAGTCATGAAACACGTATAAAGGACCCATGGACAAGAACAACAGGGGGAGAATTGAATGTGGGAGTTGGAAGGGGAACAGGGTAGGGGTGAGCAACGGGGAAAAAGGCAGGACAACTCCAACTGAGCAACAATAAATTTAAAAAAGGAAAAAAGGGAAGAAAAAGGGTCTGATTTGTGCTTTGCAAAGAATTGCTGTCTGCTGTCTGGAGGGTGGGCTATAGAGGACCAGAGTGGGGGTAAAGAGCCCAGTTATAGACTATTGCAGTACTCCACAAGCAAGAGAATACTTTATTGTGTTAAGATGGTACAGTGGAGATAGAGAAAAGTCTTTGGAGACTGGATGACTTTTTAGAGTGGAATAGGCAAAGTTTTATGGATTGGATAGAGTGGTTGTATGCAATGCCATGACTACGATCATCTCTGTAGACTTTGCCATCTTTTACTTCCTACTCAACTTCTGTCCTTCAAATATAATCCTTTCTTGGGTTTCAGCACACTTATATTTAAGTATGGCATGCCTTAATGTGTGTTTACTTTCAGTGATTTTGTTGAATATGCAATTGTCCATTTTAACATCTTTAGTTCTGGGACTTTTACTTAAATATTATTTTTTTATAATTTCCCCTACTTCATTTTTTCTGTTCTCTTTCAGGAAAACCTATCAGTGTTATGCTGGAACTCTTGGTTTGATCTTCTAAGTTTTTTCCTTATTTTCTATCTCTTCCTTTCTTTTGTCTCATTTTCATGAGAATTTCTAAACATCATTTTCCACTACTTCTAAAGTTTTATTTCTGTTGTCATTTAAAATAGCCACAGCTCTTTTTAGAAATTTTGTTAAGTATATTAGGGTGGCATTGGTTAATAAAATTATATAGGTTTCAGCCCTGGCTGGTGTGGCTGAGTGGATTTAGTTCTGGCCTGTGAGCTGGAAGTTCACAGGTTTCATTCCCAGTCAGGGCACATGCCTGGGTTGTGG
The DNA here is from genome assembly GCA_004026765.1 of Micronycteris hirsuta. Classification (NCBI taxonomy): domain Eukaryota; kingdom Metazoa; phylum Chordata; class Mammalia; order Chiroptera; family Phyllostomidae; genus Micronycteris; species Micronycteris hirsuta. The sequence continues at coordinate 14,075 of PVJI01016349.1, forward strand.
GCCAGGTCCCCAGTTGCCAGGTCCCTGGTTGCTCGTATATCGATGTTCCTCTCTCTCTCTTTCTCTCCCTTCCCCTCTCTCTAAAAATAAATAAAATCTTTAAAAACAATTATATAAGTTTCAGGGGTACAATTCTATCAATATAATACATCATCTGTGTATTATCTTGTGTGTTCACCACCTAAAGTCAAGTCTCCTTCCATCACCATTTGCCCCCTCCTTTTACCCTCCTTACCTCCCCCACCCCCTTTCTCTGTGGTAATCACCATACTGTTGTCTGTGTCTACAAGTTTTTATTTTGTCATGGTAGGCCCTACTCTCAGATGATTTGAATGAATCATTTCCATTAGTGAACTTCTAATTATTTTTAGGTAATTTTCTATAAGTATGGTCAGATTCTCTCAGAAAATAATCTTCCAGTATTCTATCTGGGGGGTAAAAGTCTCAGCTATAGGTTTCTGGAAACCAAATAGGAAAAGAGATGTGGTGGTGTCAACATACAGTATATAGCTATATTTTCACCTAATGTCACACTCAGTTCTATCTGAGACACCTAGTCCAAACACCTTCTATTTTAATTATCAGAGAATAATCTCTAGTCTTTTGTGAGAGAGAAGTATATAGGAGAATCACCTAGCTGTGAAGAATAAAGGAAGGTATTTGCAGGCCTAATTGCTTCAGAAACTATCTTTCAACAAATTCACATTTTTTTTTTGCTCCATTTTCACTCTCAGTTATAGAAGTACCTGATGCTGACCTGATGCTGCCAATTTCTGAGCTTCTTGTGAGTTCATTGATACAAAGTATACTGTTCAATTTTCTCACTGTTGATTTAGGATTTAGGTTTCTTGGGTCTGCTAATCAGTTCATATTTGTTCTTTTCCTTTTCTTTTCCTAAAGAAAAGCTGCTATTCTCATATGCTTTCCTTTTTTCTTTTACCTTATAGTTTTATGCCTCTAAAATAGGCCTTTTATGTCATTTATAGATAAATGTGAATGTCTAATCTACTACATTTAACTAAAAACCCATTTTATTTGTCATTATGTCATTTAACATATACATTGTAGTATTTTTTATTATATTATATATTTGCTTATTGTATGTCTCTGTCCACAAGTATGCATGCTTCTTGAAAATAGGGATATTCTCTATGTTGTTCACTGTGTGTTCCTTGTGTCTAGGACATAATAGACAGTAAATATTTTTGAGTAAGTTAATCTGACATATTTTAATATTTATTAAAACTAATACTTACAGTCATAACGTCTAATAATGTCTGTGGCAGAAAATGGAAATAATTGCATAGCAAATTGGTCAAATCAAAATGAAATAGTGACTCAAAGAAAAAAGTATGAATGAAAGATATATAATAAAAGTACATAAATTTTCACTTTTTATTTAAAAGAACAATTGGTTATATGTAATAAATTAATTTTTGAGGAATAAGAAAAGCCAAATGGAGATCATTTAGCATATCATTGCATCAGGCCAGGTGTGATGACCTAGCAGAGTGAGTAGAAATAATTGAACAGTCAAGGAAAATTTAGAAGATAGAGTTCAGGACTTGGTTACATTTGGATAAGGGAGGGGGGAAGAAAGGAGGAATTTTTAAGGTATTAAGGGTGAATTTTAGATTTCAGGCTAGATGGAGAGTGGCACCATCCCCTCAGATACTCAGATTAACTGGAAGAGGACAAGAGTAGATATGATATGGCAAGCATTGACATTGATTTTGCCCTACTCTTCTGCAACTACCCAAGTGTTTTCATTTGACTATTTTGCCTCCAAATTTAGCAAAAAATAGTTTTAGCCTGAGTTACTCAGATTTCCAGTATATTTGTTGTTCTTATTGCCTAGGTTAGCTAAGCAGTAGAGTGAATTATTATAATAATAATAATTATTATTATTTTTATTACCTAACACCACAAACTGTTAATAGTAGTACAGTCCACTGTAAAGAGTATCACTTTGATGTGTAAAACCTACTGACTTGGAGATGAGATTACCTGTGCTCTAGATTCAGTTCTGTCATTAACTAACTTTATTTTCTTATATGTAAAATCAGGTTGCTAATATAGTAATTAAACTCTTGCTAATCTATTCTTTAACTGGGAAAGTAGAGAAGATCCATGTTTATTTTATTCTTCATTTTAAAGCATACTTACTAGGTATAGAGGGTCCACAATTTATACATTATATTGAGAGCTAGAGAGCTAGAGTATTTATAAATAAGTAATGTACAGACATGTTCTAAAGAGAAATTTACAGTGTGCTAGTCTGTATAGCAGCCAATAATGGTTACCATTTATTGAGGAGCTATAATAAGCCATGTTCTTTACCTATGCTTTCTTATTTAATTATCACAATAACCATATGAGGTTAGTACTACTATCTCCTTTTTACAGTTAAGGGGGGTAAGTCTCAAAGAGGCCAACTAGGTGAAAGTAACACCAACAGTGGAAATTCAAGATTCAGACTCAAGTTTGTTTTGCTGAAATGCCAATATATTCTCAACTTTATGACACTACATTTTGTACACAGTGGGCTGCCTCTGAAACATATCTTTGAACCTAAACTAATTGACTCTTAGAAGTAGAAAAACCTGTAAATTGTCCATTCTAATATCTTGTGTTACAGATAAGAAAACTGAGGGCTAGAAAGAGAGATTTATTAGCTAAAGATTGGATGGCTAGTTAGTGGCAGAGCTGAAGTCAGAGCTCATCTCTTTAGACAGTCTGCCCATTGTTCTAATATGGGGCCTGAAAATAGGGCCTGATCTTAATCAGGCCAGACACGTAAGGGTGTACCAACAGTGGCCTACTAATCTCACAGGAGTATTAGAAAAATAAAAATGTAGAAACAGAGTTGAATGGGATTTGGATGAAAAAAATAGTGGCATGAGTTTTTTAACATTTGCACAAACCTAAGGTATGATTAAGGGAAAAAGAGCCTATTTACACTGTAGTCTTTCAATTAGCTTCCGATTCTCTCAGGGAGAATGATTCTGTATTATATGCTGTATATTGTTTATGTGGATACCATACAGTTGGCCCATGAGTGACTATTTATAAGGGTAGAAGAAATAATTGGGAGAGATGGGTGAAATGCTGAAGGTACCCCTGATAAACATAACAAGACATTGTAGGTAAGTTTAGTGGCAGTGTGCATTTTGTTGAATTCCCTCCATTTGCAGTGGAGGGGAGCAAACCATGGGATGGGCCCTTTCTAGAGCCACTGACTTTGGTCATACAGTAAAAATTGATATCTGCTTGGGACCTACGACTTGAAAAACTTCAAGCACAAAGGCAAATTTTTCTTTGAATAACTCTAAATTACTTTTCACATTTCTGTTTTATGTCTGCAGAGGAAACACACAACAAATTTGGGTAAGAATGTAGCAGGCAGAAATCAGAGCTGATGAATTCCAAGCTTATATAAACTAAGGTTCACAGTCTTGGGGCTTCTCTTTTTTCCCTGTCAGTAGACTTAGTAAAACAAGACAGATGTTCTTAGTCCATCCAACTGATGTCCTATTACTTAGGGATTTTGGAGACTAGGCATTTCAATTTCTTTGGTGAAAAACAAGAGGATTTAGTGTGTTAAGATTTAAGGGGAAGAGAGGGTGAAGAGGGGTGGCACATCAAGCAGATGATTTGTGTTCATAGGAGATGTGAAAGTGGAAAAAAAAATACTACTCTTACTTTCCCGAAGGCACTGCAGGAACCCGATATTCACAACCCTTCTGAATCTGAAAGTTTAAGCCCAGATTAGGATCTGAGCAAATGATTGTTGGTTTGCCTTAGCACTCATATTTATATAGTTGTTGACTTTTTAAAATTATGGAACATGAACAACTCTACTGAAAAAAAAAAAAAAACATTGTGGATACCCAGCAGTCTGAATGCCTATCTGACTTTTTTCAGGGAGCCATGGTTTTATGTGATTTGAGATTATATCAGAAATATATACTTCCTTTGGTTGTTTCAAATAATTACTTAGCCATTCTGCCTGTTAATATCCAAGACTGTTTGGCCACCCCCCAGTTATTAAGCACTTGGAATCTTTCACGGAATGTCTCTTAACCATTCCCTTCTTGCACCAAACTCTATTCACCTTTCAAGGTCTGTGGCCAATGATACCTCCTCCATAATACCTTTCTTCTTCCCATTACCACCTTGTCCCTTCCACATGGAATGAAATTTATTTCTCTTCTTTGTTCCTGTAGCTCTTTGTCTTAATTTCTGTGAAAGAACTTGTTATATATACAGTTGCTTTTCCTACTACATTATAGGCTCCTTGAAGGCAGGGATTGGATTATATACATAATTGAATCTTCTTAAATATATAACATGCTGATTTATGTATCCTGCAAATGGAATTAATTGGGCCAAGGGCAGTTACAATTGGCATAGTGTGTTGCTAAAATTTCACAAGCAATTTATATGGTGACCTGTTTCCTAACAGTGTTCTTAATTATGTACATACCTACCAAGCTGGATGGGGAGAAGAGTTTTCAGGAATCACTGTAGAGGACACATGGACAGAACTAAGGGGGAGGAGGGAGGTTGGGGGGGTGGGACGGGAGGGGAAGGGAGGGGGTAGGGGAGAGGCTGCAAATAACTGTAATTAAACAAAAAAAATTAATAAAAAAAGAAAAAATAATACTAAAAATTGTATTATGCTGAGGATACATATTTTGTTGTATGATTATATACTCAGTATGTTCCCTACTATGCATGTTGTCCATTTTCTTTGACCATTCATCTAGTGAACTTCACATGTTGATCTCATATATTTCATATTTATTTCTTTGTTCTGACTGGAGTATTTATTTATTTTATTGTATTGTATTGCTTATGTAATTACAGTTGTCCTTGCTTTTTCTCCTTTTGCCTACCTACACCCACCCCCCCTCCATTCCCTCAGGCAATCCCCTCAATCTTATCCAAGTCCATAGGTCATGCATATTTGTTCTTGGCTAATCCCTTCACCTTCTTTCATCCAGTCCCCACTGCCACTCCTCTGGCAGTTGTCAGTTGGTTCCATGTAACTATGCTTCTATTTTGTTTGTTAGTTTATTTTGTTCATTAGATTGCACATATAAGTGAGATCATATGGTATTTGTCTTTCGCTGACTGGCTTATTTCACTTCACATAATACTCTCCAGTTCCATCCATGCTGTGTCAAAAAGGTGAATTCTTTCTTTTTTACTGCTATGTAGTATTCCATTGTGTAAATATACCACATCTTTTTTATTGTTGTTTAATTATAGTTGTTCCCTTTTTTCCCTCATTACTTTCCCCTGTCCTGCCCCCACTCCACCTTACACTTTCATTCCTCCTCCCCTGTTGTCTTTGTCCATGGGTCCTTTATATATGTTCATGTCTTGACTCTTCCCCTTCTTTCCCGTTATTCCCCTCTGCCTCCCCTTTGGTCACTATCAGTTTGTTCTTTATTTACCACAGCTTTTTTATCCATTCATCTACTGATGGACACTTAGTCTGTTTCCAAATCTTGGCTACTATAAATAGCACTGCTATAAACATAGGGGTACATTTCTTTTTTTGTATTGGTGTTTCAGGATTCTTAGCATATATTCCCAGCAGTGGAACTGCTGGGTCAAAAGGGTGTTTCATTTTTAAATTTTTGAGAACACTGTATACTCTTTTCAAAAGTGTCTGAACCAGTCTGCATTCCTACCAACAGCGCACTAGGGTTCTCTTTTTTCCACATTCTTGCCAGCACTTGTTATTGACTTTTTGATGGTAGTCGATCTGAGAGGTGTGAGTGATATTTCATTGTGATTTTAATTTGCATATCTCTGAGGATTAGTGATATTGAGAATTTTTCATGTGCTTTTGGGCCATCTGTATGTCCTCTTGGGGAAGTGTCTATTTAAGTCCTTTGCCCACTTTTTAACTGAACTGTTTTTCTTCCCTGTGTTGAGTTGAATTAGTTCTTTGTATATTTTGGAAGTTAAACCATTATGACTTGTATCATTGGCAAATATGTTATCTCATACAGTGGGTTCTCTTTTCATTTTGGTGATGGTTTATTTTGCCATGCAGAAGCTTTTTAATTTGATGGAGTCCCATTTGTTTATTCTTTCCTTTGTTTCCCTTGCCCTAGGAGATATATTGGCAAAAATATTGCTACATGACATATCTGAGATTTTACTGTCTATGTTTCTTTCTAGGATTTTTATGGTTTTGCAACTTACATTTAAGTATTTTATCCATTTTGAATTTACTCTTGCATATGGTGTAAGTTGGTGGTCTAGTTTCATTTTTTTGCATATACCAGTCCAGTTTTCCCAACACCATTTATTAAAGAGACTGTCTTTACTTCATTGCATGCTCTTGCCTCCTTTGTTAAATATCAATTGACCATAAAGTCATGGGTCTACTTCTGGGCTCTCTGTTCTGTTTTTGATCTATGTGTGTGTTCTTATGCTAGTACCAGGCTGTATTGTAAAAGGTGGCATTATAGTATAGTTTGATATCAGGTATTGTGATACCTCCAACACTGTTCTTCTTTCTCAGGATTAATGAGGCTATTCAGGGTCTTTTATGGTTCTACATACTTTTTTTAGATTATTTATTCTAAATCTGTGAAATATGCCTTTCATATTTTAACAAGAATTGCATTTAATCTATAGATTGCTTTGGGTAGTATGGACATTTTAATAATGATTTTTTTTCTAATTGAATGCAGTATATACTTCCACTTTTACCTTCCTCAATTTCTTTCTTCAGTGTATTATAGTTTTTCAAGTACGGGTTTTTTACTTACTTCGTTAAATTTATCCCTAGGTATCTTATTATTTTTGATGCAATAGTAAATAAGATTGTTTTCTTAGATTCTCCTTCTGATAATTTTTTATTGGTGTATAAAAATACCATCAATCTCTCAGTATTAGTTTTTTATACTGTTACTTTGCAGAATAAATTTATTAGATCTAGTAGTTTTTTGGTGGAGTCTATAAGGTTTTCTACATATGATGTCATGCCATGTGCAAATAATGACAGTTTTACTTCTTTTTTCCAATTTAGATGCCTTTTGTTTCTTCTTGTCTGATTGCTGTGGATAGGACATCCAGTACTATGTTGAATATGAGTGGTGAAGGTGGACATCCCTGTCTTGTTCCTGATCTTAAGGGAAATGCTTTAGTTTTTGCCCATTGAGTGTGATGTTGGCTGTAGGATTTTCATATACAGCCTTTATTATGTTAAGGTATGATCCCTCTATTCCCATTTTGCTGAGACTTTTTCCCATATATGGCTGGTGGATTTTATCGAATGCTTTTTCTGCATATATTGATATTATAATATGATTTTTATCTTCCATTTTGTTTTCTTGATATATCACATTTACTGATTTCCAAATATTGTACCAACCTTGCTTCCTCAGGATATATCACACTATATCATGTTGTATGATCACTTAAATGTATTGCTGAACATATTTGTTAATATTTTGTTGAGGATATTAGCATCTATGTTCATCAGGGATATTGGCCTGTAATATTTTTTCTTTGTTGTGTCTTCAACTGGTTTTGGAATTGGGATAATCCTGGTCTTGTGAAAAGAACTTGGAAGTTTTCCCCCCATTAAAATTTTTTGAATAGCTTTGGAAGGATAGGTTTTAGGTCTTCTATGAATGATTGGTAAAATTCACCTCTGAAGCTATCCAGTCCAGGACTTTTGTTCTCTGGAAGTTTCTAAATTACTGCTACAATTTCATTGGTTCTTATTGATCTATTCAGATTTTCTGATTCTTGCTGATTAAGTTTTAGAAGATTGTATGTTTCTAGACATTTATCTATTTGCCCACCTTGTCCAATTATTGGCATATTGTTGTTCATAGTAATTTCTTACAATCCGGTGTATTTCTGCGATGTCAGTTTTTACTTCTCCTCTTTTGTTTCTGATTTGATTTATTTGGGTCTTCTCTCTTTTTTTCTTGATGAGTCTGGTTAAAGTTTCATCGCTCTTGTTTATTTTTTCAAAGAGACAGCTCCTGGTTTTATTGATTTATAAATATACATATATGTATGTATGTATGTATGTGTATATATAAAATTGTTCTTTAGTCTCTATGGTGTTTATGTACTTTCTGATCTTGATTATTTCCTTCCTTCTACTTACTCTGGGCTTTGTTGTTGTTTTCTAGTTCTTTTAGGTGTAGGGTTAGGTTGTTTATTTGAGATTTTTCTTACTTTTTTAGGCAGGACTGTAGTGCTATGAATTTTTCTCTCAAGATTCCTTTTGCTATATCCCATAGATTTTGGGTTGTTGTATGTTCATTTACATTTGTTTCCATGTAATTTTTTATTTCTTCCTTGATCTCATTGACAACTCATTTATTATTTAATAACATGGTATTTAGTCTCCATGCATTTGAATGTTTTTGAATCTTTTTATTGAAGTTGATTTCTTTTTTTAAAGTATATTTTCTTACAGTTTTTCCTATTTTCCCCCTTTATCCCCCCTCCGCACTGTACCCCCAACCCTCCAGCATTCTCCCCCCTTTAGTTTATGTTCATGGGTTGTACACATAAGTTATTTGACTTCTCTGTTTCATATACCATTCTTAATCTCTCACTGTCTATTTTTTATTTTTATTTTATTTTTTGATTTTTAATTATTTTATTGTTGTTCAATTACAGTTGTCTGCATTTACCCCAACCACTTCCCCCACCCCAGATAAACCCACCTCCCTCCCTTACTTCCACCCCCTCCTTGGTTTTGTCCATGTGTCCTTTATAGTTGTTCCTAAAAACCCTTCCCCCCATTATCCCCTTCCACCTTCCCTCTGGTTAACTGTCAGATTTTTCTTAATTTCAATGTCTCCAATTTTGCTTGTTTGTTTGTTTTGTTGATTAGGTTCCAGTTAAAGGTAAGATCATATGGTATTTGTCCCTCACCACCTGGCTTATTTCACTTAGCATAATGCTCTCCAGTTCCATCCATGCTGTTGCAAAGTGTAGGAGCTCCTTCCTTCTTTTGCTGTGTAGAATTCCATTGTGTAAATATACCATATATTTTTCATCCACTCATTTACTAATGGGCACTTAGGATGCTTCCAGCACTTGGCTATTGTAAATTGTGCTGCTATGAACATTGGGGTACATAGGTTCTTTTGGATTGGTGTTTCAGGGTTTTTAGGATATAATCCCGGCAGTGGAATTGCTGGGTCAAAAAGCAGTTCCATTTTTTGTTTTCTGAGGAAATTCCATACTGTTTTCCATAGTGGCTGCACCAGTCTGTCTTCCCACCAACACTGCACTAGAATTTCCTTTTCTCCACATCCTCTCCAGCATTTGTTCATTGATTTGTTTATAATGACCATTCTCCCTGGTGTGAAGTGGTATCTCATTGTGGTTTTAATTTACATCTCTCTGGTGGCTAGTGATGCTGAGCATCTTTTTATATGTCTCTGGGCCCTCTGTATGTCCTCCTTGGAGAAATGGCTGTTGAAGACTTTTGCCCTTTTTTTAACTGGCTTTTTTGTCTTCCTGGAGTGGAGTCATGTGAGTTCTTTATATATTTTGGAGATCAAACCCTTGTCCGAGGTATCATTGACAAATATGTTTTCCCATATAGTTTAAATTGATTTCTAATTTCATTCCATCATGTTATGAGAAAGTGATTGATATGATTTCAATCTTTTTGAATTTGTTAAGACTTATTTTGTGTCCTAACCTGATGTCCATCTTTGAGAATGATCCATGGATACTTAATAAGAATATATATTCTGTTGCTTTGGAATGAAATATTCTGTAAATATCAATTAAATCCATTTTAAGGAGTGTGTTGTTTAATTTCACCATTTTCTTGTTGATATTTTTGTCTGGAATATGTATTCATTGATAACAATGAGGTGTTCAAATTGCCTAGTGTGACTAGTGCTGCCGATCTGTTCCTTAAAGTCCACCAAGGTTTTCTGTATATGTTTAGGTGCTCCTATATTGGGTGTATATATATTTACAAGGATTATATCCTCTAGTTGGAGCAATCCCTTTAGTATTATGTAATGACCTTTGACTCTTGTTATGGCTTTTGTGTTGAAATCAATTTTTTAATATGTAAGTATTGCTACCCCAGCTTTTTTTGTTGTTTACATTTCCATGAAATGTTTTCCTCTATCCCTTTACTTTCAACCTGTGGAAATCTTTTGTTCTTAAGTGGGTCTCCTGTAGGCAGTATATATATGGGTCATGTTTTATTATCCATTCTACTACTTTATGTCCTTTGATTGGAGCATTTAATCCATTTACATTTGAGGTTATTATAGATACTTATAATTTTTAAATTGTACCTATTTTTCTCTCTCTCTATGTCTTCTTAAAGCTGTTCCTTTAACATTTCTTGCAATTCTGGTTTGGTGGTAATGAACTCCTTTAGCCTTTTTTTGTGTCCAGGAAGCTTTATTTGGCTTTCAAATTTAAATGATAACCCTGCTGGGTAGACTATTTCTGGTTGCAAGTTCTTAGTTTTCATCACTTTAAATACTTCTTGCCAATGTTTTCTGGCCTGAAGTGTTTCTATTGAAAAATCAGCTGATAGCCTTATGGGGACTCCCTTGTAGGTAACTGTCTTTCTCTTGCTGCCTTTAAAATTCTGTTTGTCTTAACTCTTTGCCATTTTAATTATGATGTATCTTCGTGTGGGTGTCTTTGGGTTCATATTGATTGTGACTCTCTTACTTCCTGAACTTGTGTGAATGTTTCACTCATCAGATTAGGGAAGTTTTCTGCCATTATTCAAACAGGTGCTCTATTTCTTGCTCTCTTTCCTTTCCTTCTGGTAATCCCTGTAAAACAGATGTTGTTTCACTTCATGTTGTCCTAAAGATCCTTTAAACTGTCCTCTGCTTTTTAATTGTATTTTCTTCTGCTGCTCCAATTGGTGATTTTCTCCTTGCTTGTCTTTTAATTTGCTGACTCAGTCCATTGCTTCATCCATCCTACTGATTATTCCTTCCAATGTATTCTTCATTTTATATAGCTATTCTTCATTTCTGCCTGGTTATTTTTCATGGTTTATTTTATTTTTTTAGATTTAATAACTTGACATATTGATAACTATATTAGATAACCACATTTCTTTTGTTTAAATAATTACTTTATTGTGGGGAGAGGAGTTTTCAGGAATCACTGTAGAGGACGCATGGACAGAACTAAGGGGGAGGAGGGAGGTCAGGGGGGTGGGACGGGAGGGGAAGGGAGGGGGAGGGGAGAGGCTGCAAATAACTGTAATTAAACAAAAAAATTAATTTAAAAAATTTAAAAAAATAAATAAATAATTACTTTATTGTTGTTCAATTACAGTTGTCTGCCTCCTCTCCCCTCCCCTTCACCCATCCCCTCCCACCCCACCTCCCTTCCCCACCTCCCTCCTCTCCCTTGGTTCTGTCCATGTGTCCTCCATAGTGGTTCCTGAAAACCCTTCTCCCCTTTGTCACCTCCCCCCTCCCCCCTGGCTATTGTTAGACTGTTCTAAATTTCAATGTCTCTGGTTATGTTTTGTTTGCTTTCTGCTTTTGTTGATTATGTTCCAGTTAAAGGTGAGATCATATGGTATTTGTCCCTCACCGCCTGGCTTGCTTCACTTAGCATAATGCTCTCCAGTTCCATCCATGCTGTTGCAAAGGGTATAAGCTCCTTCTTTCTTTCTGCTGTGTAGAATTCCATTGTGTAAATGTACCATAGTTCCTTGATCCACTCATTTGTAGATGGGCACTTAGGTTGTTTCCAGCACTTGCCTATTGTAAATTGTGTTGCTGTGAACATTCGAGTGCAAAGGTTCTTTTTTTTTATGTGTACATGTTTTATTTAAAAGTATTTTTAATTGATTATGCTATTACAGTTTTCCCAATTTTTCCCCCTTTATCCACCCACCACCCTGCCCCCCAGACCTCCAGCATTCCCCCCCACCCTTAGTTCATGTCCATGGGTTGTACATCTAAGTTCTATGAGTTCTCTGTTTCATATACCATTTTTTTATCTCTTCCCATCTATTTTATGCCTACCAGTTAGGCTTCTTCTTCCCTGTACCTCCCCCCACTTTCTTCCCTTCCCCTCCCCACTGAAATCCCTCTGTGTGATGTCCATTTCTCTGATTCTGTTCCCGTTCTGGTTGTTTGCTTAGTTTTTGTTTTCATTGTTTTTCTCTTCTTTTAGGTTCATCTGTTGATAGTTGTGAGTTTGTTGTCATTTTATTGTTCATATTTTTTTGAATTGGTGTTTCAGGGTTCTTAGGGTATAATCCCAGTAGTGGAATGGCTGGGTCAAAAAGCAGTTCCATTTTTATTTTTCTGAGGAAGTTCCATACTGTTTTCCACAGTGGCTGCACCAGTCTGCATTCCCACCAACAGTGCAGAAGAGTTCTCTTTTCTCCACATCCCCTCCAACAGTTATCTGTTGCTTTGTTGACGATGGCCATTCTGCCTGGTGTGAGGTGGTATCTCATTGTGGTTTTAATTTGCATCTCTCTGATGGCTAATGATGTTGAGCATCTTCTCATATGTCTCTGGGCCCTCTGTATGTCCTTTTTTGAGAAGTTTCTGTTCATGTCTTTTGCCCATTTTTTAAATGGGCTTTTTGTCTTCCTGGAGTGGAGTCGTATGAGTTCTTTATATATTTTGGAAATCAAACCATTGTCTGAGGTATCATTGGCAAATATGTTTTCCCATACGGTTGGTTCTCTTTTTATGTTAATACTATTTTCTTTAGCCCCACAGAAGCTCTCTATTTTGATAAGGTCCCATTTGTTTATTTTTTCCTTTATGTCCCTTTCTTTAGGGGACATATCATTGAAGATGTTGCTGCGTGGAATGTCTGAGATTTTCCTACTGATATTTTCCTGTAGAACTTTTATGGTGTCACGAGTTACATTTAAGTCTTTTATCCACGTTGAATTTATTTTTGTGTATGTTGTAAGTTGATGCTCAAGTTTCATTTTTTTGCATGTACCCGTCCAGATTTCCCAATACCATTTGTTGAAGAGGCTATTTTTATTCCATTTTATGCTTCTGCCCCCTTTGTCAAAGAGTAATTGCCCATAGAGACTCGGGTTTATTTCTGGGCTCTCTATTCTGTTCCATTGGTCTATCTGTCTATTTTTATGCCAGTACCAAGCTGTTTTGATTACAGTGGCCTTGTAATATAGTTTGATATCAGGAATTATGATCTCTCCTGCTCTGCTCTTCTTTCTCAAAATTGCAGCTAAGCCCTGGCTGGTGTAGCTCAGTGGATTGAGCACGGACTGGGAACCAAAGGGTCCCGGTTCAATTCCCAGTCAGGGCACATGCCTGGGTTGCAGGCCAGGACCCCAGTGAGGGCCATGTGAGGAGCAACCACACATTGCTCTTTCTCTCTCTCTCTGTCTCCCTCCCTTCCCCTCTCTCTAATAATAAATAAATAAAATCTTTAAAAAATTGCAGCTGATATTTGGGGTCATTTACGGTTCAGTATAAATTTTTGAAGTGTTTGTTCTATATCTGTGAAATATGCCATTGGTACTTTGATGGGGATTGCATTGAATCTATAAATTGCTTTGGGTAGTATGGACATTTTGGTGATGTTGATTCTGCCGATCCATGAGCATGGTATATGTTTCTATTTGTTTGTGTCTTCCATGATTTTTTTCTTCAGTGTTGTGTAGATTTCTGAGTACAGGTCTTTTACCTCCTTGGTGAGGTTTATCCCCAGGTATTTTATTTTATTTTTTTGCTATATCAAATGGATTTTTTTTCCTGATTTCTGTTTCTGCTGTTTCACTGTTGGTATATAAAAATGCCTTTGATTTCTGGATATTGACTTTGTATCCTGCTGTTTTGCCAAATTCCATTATTAGATCGAGTAGTTTTTTGGCGGAGTCTATAGGATTTTCTAAGTACACTATCGTGTCATCTGCAAAGAACGACAGTTTTGTTCCTCCTTTCCCATTTGGATGCCTTTTATTTCCTTTTCTTGTCTTATTGCTGTGGCTAAAACTTCCAGTGCTGTGTTGAATAGAAGTGGTGATAGTGGACAACCTTGTCTTGTTCCTGATCTTAGTGGGAAAGATTTTAGTTTTTGTCCATTGAGTATAGTGTTGGCTGTAGGTTTCTCATAGATGGCCTTTATTATGTTGAGGAATGCTCCCTCTATTCCCACTTTGCTAAGTGTCTTTATCATAAATGGATGCTGTACCTTATCGAATACTTTTTCTGCATCTATTGATATGATCATGTGATTTTTGTCTTTGCTTTTATGTGATGTATTATGTTTATTGTTTTGCAAATATTGTACCACGCTTGCATCCCTGGGATGAATCCCACTTGGTCATGGTGTATGATCTTGTTCATGTATTACTGGATGCGGTTTGCTAATATTTTGTTGAGGATTTTAGTGTCAATGTTCTTCAGTGATATTGGCCTGAAGTTTTCTTTCTTTGTTGTGTCTTTTTCTGGTTTTGGGATTAGGATGATGCTGGCATCATAAAAAGAGTTTGGGGGTCTTCCAGCATTTTGGATGTTTTGGAATAGTCTGTGAAGGATAGGTGTTAGTTCTTCCTTAAATGCTTTGTAGAAATTTCCTGTGAAAACATCTGGTCCAGGGCTTTTGTGTGTCAGGAGTTTTTTGATTACTGCTTCAATTTCATCCGCTGTTATTGGTCGGTTCAGTCTTTCTGTTTCTTCTTTATTGAGTTTTGGAAGATTATATTTTTCTAAACATTTGTCCATTTCTCCTAGGTTTTCATATTTCTTGGCATACAGTTCTTCATAGTAGTGTCTTACAATCCTTTGTATTTCTGTGGCATCAGTTGTAATATCTCCTCTTTTATTTCTGATTGAGTTTTTTGGGGTCCTCTCTCTTTTTTTTTCTTGATGAGTCTGCTTAAAGGCTTGTCTATTTTGTTTATCTTTTCAAAGAACCAGCTCCTGGATTCATTGATCCTTAGAATTGTCCTTTTAGTCTCTAAGTCATTTAATTCTGCTCTGATCTTGGTTATTTCCTTCCTTCTACTTGCTCTGGGTTGTCTTTGTTGTTGTTCCTTGAGTTCTTGTAGATGTAGTATTTTTCACGGTTTCTATGTCATTTTCCATGCTGTTGAGAATCCTTATAACAATTACTTTGAACTCTGTATCTTGATAAATTGCTTACCTCTGTTTCATTTAACTCTTTTTCTGGAGATTCTTCCTGTTCTTTCATTTGGGGCCTGTTTCTTTTTGCCCCATTTTGGCTATCTCTTTGAGTTTTTAAAAATGTATTAAATAGAACTTCCATGACTCTCAGTCTTGGTTAGATGGTGTTCTGTAGTAGGTACCCCGTGGGACCCAGGGGTACAGTCTCTGTGATTACCTGAGCTGGGTGCCCTAGGAATGACCCTTGTGTGAGTTTTGTGGGCCCTTTGTTGTAACTGTTTTTTGATTGCTGTTTTCCTGTTTGTGGGATAGCCCAATCGTTGGGCTAGTTAACTGTGGAACGCAACACTCGCCATGTTGTACAAATTGTTGTACAGGTGCTAACTGGACAAAACAAGACAAAACAAAGAAAAAATGCAAACAGCTCAACAACAACAACAACAAAAAGAAACAAACACCAAAAAGCAAGCAACAGCAACAAAAAGAATCAGAAAAGAATTAGACAAAAAAGAAAACCACAACTATACAAAATAACAAAAAAAAATTTTTAAATAAAGAGAAAAGAATAATAAAAAACAAGAAACAAAAAGAATTGGAGAATGAAAAAAGAAACAAATGAGAATAATATAAATGGGAAGAAAGAAAAAAAAGAAAAAATTATAGTAAGAATACTAATAATAAATACAGAGGAAGAGAAAAAATAAAGTTGAACTAAAATAAAGTGCAAGAAAGGAAGAACAGGAATAAAAAAGAGTAAAAAACAGAAAGAAAGAAACATAGAGTATAAATAGAAAAGAGAGAATAAGAGGTATGGATGCCAGAAAGAAAAGAACAAAAAAAATAAAGTAGAAAAGAGAAAATAAAGAACAGATTGAAAAAGGAAAGTGTTGTTTGCCTCAGCAGTTTGTTGTGCCTGGTGTGATCAGTCTCTGGATGTACTGATTATGGAGCTTCTTGAGTCCTACTCCAATGTATTTTGAAGCAGGCCACTTCTGGTGCAGGTCTAGGGCCTCTCAAGAGATTTTTTGTTGTCAGTCAATAGCACATGCTGTCCCTGACCCCAGTCTTTCAGTGCAGAATTTCTAGTAAACCAGTGAGTGGGGGCTCTAGAGCCCTGAGATTGGGTCTCCCTCAGTCTCTTCCTTTGAATGTCCCCACTCTGAGTCACTGCCCCTTCTTCACAGAAATGTACTCATCAAGGATAATCAGGACTTGGAAGGGGTGATTCAAACACACTGAAGAGCATTGCCTTCTCTCTGTAGGTGGTGTGGACAGACACTTCTACTCCTTCCCGTGGCTTTGCAGGGTTGAACTCACTGGGGAGCTCGGTTCTGGTTCCCTGTATTCCAGCTGCAATAGACAGCCCCTGCTGATCTGGCACCCAGACAGAAGCCTGCCCGGGAGATATAGTCACAAAAACCCAGCTCTGCCTGTCTCCCTGGCACCTCCATATTTCCCACCCAAGCAGGAGGAGATCACAAAAAAGAAAAAAATATCTCCCCCCATCAGTGATTGCAGCGAAGAACCAACTTCCAGCTCCAACTGATCTCAGAACATGCCATATGTCCCCCCTCCCCACACTGTCTAACCAAGCAGAGTGGGGTTGGATTTCCAACCCGGTGCCACTGTATTACTTTGCCTGAAGACATACCTGAAGTCTCTGCAGGTGGAGGGGAGGGTCACCACCCTTGTGATCAGTGTGGGCTAGAGCAGCCCTCTTTTTCAAGCCTCACTGCCCTGACTCCAACCAAAACGATGGGCTCACTCCTTTCTTGGGATGTTGCCACCAAGTCTTTCAGGTGGATTGAATCTCCTCTATTATCCACCGCCTGATGCTACAAAAACTCCCCTTCCTGTCTCTTCTTGCTCTGGTTTGGGGACCCCTGCATTCCCAAGGGAAAGGAACTCCCCTGTCATAGTATTCTCTGAATTCCACTGACTGGCATATTTTAAAACTTCTGCTCAGTTGCATATATTCTATCTTTTGGTTGTTACTTTTTCAGTCTTAATTTTATTACAGTACAGTGTGCACAAGATTTTTAGTCATATATATTTGAACACATGATCTTGGCTTTGGTGATACCTTCCATTTTTTTCAATGATACAATATCTAGATAAACAATGCTGTCATCTTCCTTCCAGTTCCATGGTTTAGATTTTTATTCATAAATATTTGATCCATCTGGAATTTATTGATGGTACATATACCATCAATATATAATGTGAGGTACATATCCAAATCACTTTTCTTTTTTTAAGTATATTTTATTGATTATGCTATTAGTTTTCCCAGTTTTACCCCTTTTATCCCCTTCTGTCCTGTACCCCCAGCCCTCCAGCATTCCAACCTTAGTTCATATCCATAAGTTGTACATTTAAGTTCTTTGACTTCTCTGTTTCCTATACCATTCTTAAACTCTCCCTGTCTATGTTATGCCTACCAGTTATTCTTATTCCCTGTACCTTTCCCCCATTCTTCCCCTCCCCTTACCCACAGAAAATCTACCATGTGGTGTCCATTTCTCTGATTCTGTTCCTGTTCTACTTGTTTGCTTAGTTTTTGTCTTTTTTTTAGGTTCAGTTGTTGATAGTTGTGAGTTTGTTGTCATTTTACTGTTCATAGTTCTTGATCTTCTACTTCTTAGATAAGTCCCTTTAACATTTCATATAATAAGGGCTTGGCATTGATGAACTCCTTTAACTTGACCTTATCTGGGAAGGACTTTATCTGCCCTTCCATTCTGAATGATAGTTTTGCTGGATAGAATAATCTTGGGTGTAGGTGCTTGCCTTTCAGGATTTCAAATACTTCTTGCCTGTAAAGTTTCTTTTGAGAAAGCAGCTAATAGCCTAATGGGTGCTCCTTTGTAGATAACTCTCTCCTTTCCTCTTGTTGCTTTAAGATTCTCTCTTTATCTTTAATCTCAGGTAACTTAATGGTGATGTGCCTTGGTGTGTTCCTCTCTTTGGGTCCAATTTATTTGGGACTCTCTGGGCTTCCTGGGCTTCCTTGACTTCCTGGAAGTCTATTTCCTTTGCCAGATTGGGGGAGTTTTCCTTCATTATTTGTGCACATAAGTTCTCAACTTCTTGCTCTTGTTCTTTTCTTTCTGGCACCCCTGTGATTCTGATGTTAGAGTGTTTAAAGTTGTCCCAGAGTTTCCTAAGCCTCTCCTCATTTTTCTGACTTCTTGTTTCTTCATTCTGTTCCATTTGGATGTTAATTTCTTCCTTTTGCTCCAAATTGTTGATTTAAGTCCTGGTTTCCTTCCCTTCACTGTTGATTCCCTTTATATTTTGCTTTATTTCACTTTGTGTAGCCTTTGTTTGTTCCTTCATTTTGCAATCAAGCTCAATCAGTTCTGTAAGCATCCTGATTACCAGCGTTTTGAACTCTGCATCAGATAGGTTGGCTGTCTCCTCATCACTTAGTTCTTTTTCTGGAGTTTTGATCTGTTCTTTCAATTGGGCCATATTTCTTTGTCTCAGTGCACTTGTTGTGTTGTAAGGTGGTGGGGCCTTAGGTATTTACCCAGGTGACGAAACCCTCTTTGCTGCATTGTGGCATTGTCTGTGGGGGAAGGGTCAGAGAGGGAAAAATGTGGCGCACTTGCTCTGCTTTATCCCCACTTTCCAAAGAATTTTCTCATGTGATACTGGGAGTTTCTCCCCCATGGCAGTCACCACATTAGTTTACAGCTAGCTTTGAGTCTTTAGTTTCCCATTCAGCCAGCCCTGCCTCATCTGCGCAGTCAGCCACCTTGCCATGTGTCCTGTCTGCCCCTCCTACCAGTCTGGATGAATGTTTCTTTAACTCCTGTGTTGTTGGAGTTCCATGCAGCTTGATTTTCTGGCACTTCTGGTTGTTTATTGTTTTTATATTGGTTGTTATCCTTTTGGTTGTGTGAGGAAGTGAAGTGTTTCTATCTATGCCTCCATCTTGGCTGGAACTCTCTTTCATTTATGATTTTATTTATTTGGGTCCTTTCTCATCTTTTCTTTATAAGTCTGGTTAAAGGTTTGTCAATCTTATTTATCTTTACAGAGAACCAGCTCTTGGATCATTGATATTTTGTATCATTTTTTGGACTTTATTTCATTTATTTCTGCTCTGATCTTAATTATTTCCTTCCTTTTATTCACTTTGGTCTTTGTTGTTTGTTTTCAAGTTCCTTTAAGTGTGAAGTTAGATTGTTTATTTGAGCTTTTCTTGTTTTTTTTATTGTTTTTGTTTTTGTGTTTTTTGAGATATGCCTATAAAGTTATGTATTTTCCTCTCAGTATTGCCTTCTCAGTGTCCCACAGATTTTGGATTGTTGTGTCCTCATTTTCATCTGTTTAGAGGTATCTTTTAATTTCTTCCTTGATCCCATTGTGACCCATTAATTATTTAATAACATGTTATTTAGCTTCCATGTCTTTGCATGTTTGTCAGTGTTCTTCTTGTGATTGGTTTCTAGTTTCATAGCATTGAGGTCAGAGGAGAGGCTTGATATGATTTCAATCTTCTTAAATTTATTGAGACTTGTTTTGCGACCTAGCATGTGGTATATCCTAGAAAATGTTCCATGTGCACTTGAAAAATATGTATATTCTACTGCTTTGAATTGAAAAGCTCTGAAATCTCCATTAAATCCACTTTATCTAGTGTGTTTAAGGCCACTGTTGTGTTTAAGGTCCTTGTTGATTTTCTGCCTGGAAGATCTATCCATTGAAGTCAATAGGGTGCTAAAATCTCCAACTATGGCTGTAGTTCTGTCTATCTCTCCATTTATGTCCACCAAGATTTGCTTCTCATATTTAGATGATCCTATGTTGGGTGTGTAAATATTTCTTAGGGTTATATCCTCTTCTTGGATTGTTCCCTTTATCATCATGTAGTGTTCTTCTTTGTCTCCTACTATATCCTTGATTTTAAAGTCCACTTTGTAAAATATAAGTACCCTAACATTTTTTTCTTTCCATTTGCATTAAATATCTTTTTCTAACCCTTTACTTTTAGCCTTTGTGTATCTTTAGATCTAAGATGGGTCTCTTGAAGGCAGTATATATGTGTGTCTTGTTTTCTTATCCACGCAGCTACTCTGTCTTTCAGTTGGAACATTTAAACCATTTACATTTAAGTTGATTATTGATAGATACATATGCAGTGCCATTTTATTGTTATACTGTTTTCCTCCGCTTTTTTTTCCTTTCTCTTTTTCTTCTTCTTCTTAAAGCAAGCCCTTTATCATTTGTTGCAGTACTGGTTTGGTATTAATAAACTCCTTTAGCTTTTTCTTGTCTGGGAAGCTCCTTGTTTCTCCTTTGGTTTTAAATAATAGCCTTGCTGGGTAAAGTATCCTTGGTTGTAGGTCCTTGCTTTTCATCACCTTGAAAACTTCATGCAACTTCCTTCTGGCCTGAAATGTTTGTGATGAGTAATCAGATAAGTCTAATTTGTGCTCCCTTATAAGTAACTACCTGCTTATCTTTTGCAGCTGTTAGAATTCTTTCCTTATCTTTAAGCTTTTCCATTTTGATTATGATGTGTCTTGGTGTAGGCCTCTTTGGGTCCAACTTGTTTGGGAATCTATGAACTCCCTGGACTTCTGTGACTTTTCCCCACACCAGATTAGGGAAGTTTTTGGTCATTATTTCTTCAAATAGGTTCTTGGTACCTTGGTCACTCTCTTCTCCTTCTGGCATTCCCATGATGCAGATGTTGTTATGCTTCGTGTTGTCCAAGATCTTTCTTAAGATCTTTCCTTTTTTTAAATTTTTTTAATTTTTATTGCTTTGCCTGAATTTTTTTCTATCTGGTCTTCCAAAACACTGATTTGATCCTCTGCTTCATGTAACCTACTGTTTATTCTTTCTGGTGTATTATTTATCTCAGATATTTCATTTTTTAAATTTCTGACTGATCCTCTTTTACAATTTCTATGTATTTTTTCATGCTGTTGAGCATCCTTATAATCATTACTCTAAACTTTTTATCTGATAAACTTCTTACCACCATTTCATCTAGGTCCTCTGGAAAATTCTCATTCTTTCATTTGGGGTGTGCTTCTTTGTCTTCCCATTTTGGCTGCTTCTTTCCACCTTAGATGTTAAACTAATCAGCCATTAAACTGAACAGTTGTTAATCTACCCAAACTTTAATCAAGTCAGGCTTAAGCACCACTGCCCAGGGCAGAGTAATTCTTGTGGGCAGGGCTACTGCTTCCTCTTAGGTTGATGCTATTCAGATGGGAGTGCTCTGCTTTAGATAGATGGCTTCTGTAGTATGGGGAATGACTCAGAACAGGGATCGTGGTGGTTGTTACCTCAGTTCTGTCCCCAGAGCCACCAACCCCAAACTCTCCTCAAACCTCTCTAGTTTACCCTGGCCTCCTTTTGCTGGCACCTAGGGTAAGTGGCTGCAAACAAAATTTTGTGCTTTGGTCCTTTAAGAGTCTCTCTGCACCTTCAGCCATCTCTGCCTGGATGACAGAACCCCTGCTGCTTTTCACGGCTGGATGTTTTCTGCATTCCTTTTTTCCTACATTATTAAATTTTACAAATTCTGTAGGCTGGGGAACTCTGCTTGGGGCTTAGACCTGACACTTCTCAGGGGGCTGAACATTGGAAATCCCTCCAGCATTTCAGCTGCCACCTGTGGGAGTTCATCCAGCTCTCTTGCATCTCCTTTGCACTCCCTACCGGTCTCATTGTTGTGAAGTGGTTTCTTCTGTGTATCCATAATTATAAGGCTTCTCTCCAGCTAGTGTTCAGTTAGTTATTCTGGATGATTTCTCTACAATTTTTGTAATTCCCAATTGGTCCTGGAAGGAGGCTAGTGTAGCTTCCACTTACTCCTCAGCCATCTTGGATCTCTGAAACAAATCCAATCAGTTGATGGATGTTGTATGAAGCTCTGTGTTGATAAGATTTCTGAAGATTTTCTGGAATCACTGACCGGAATTCTTCCAAATTGTTAAGGTCATCAAAAAGACAGAAAGTCTAAGAAACTGTCACAATCAAGAGATGCATCCTACTCCATGGCCAAGGACTGTTTCTTTCTTGCTCACAACTGTGTCCTCAGAGCCATGGCACAGTTTTTCCAGTCAACTCAGGCAAAAAACAAACAAACAAACAAAAAAAAACATAATCAAGTCTATTGCAAGAAGTCATTCCATTCAAGGAATGGAGATCATATCCATTCATTTGGAAGTACTACTGGTAATGCTCAGCTGATGCTTAACTTCACATAGTTGAAAATCCCAGTCTGTTTTATATGTATAAATTTGTAGTAAGATTTAAAATTTGAGAATGTATCTACCATCATTCCTTAAAATAGTATATTTTAACATTTTTGGTTTTCTTATTCTTCCAGTTGAATTTCACTACAAATTTGTTATGGTCTGTAAAATATCTTGTAGAATTTTTAATTGATATTATATTAAACCTATACATTAACTTAGAGTCTCATCTTTCATATATTTTTAACTTTGCCTGTTGGAAGCAAGGTAATGCTTTCTATTATTCATGTCTTTATTTGTCCCATTACAATTTTATTATCTTCTTTGAATATATTTCTTGCCATTATTAAATTTTTCAAATTACATTTATTTTTTTATTTAATCTTTATTGTATTTTTCCATTACCAATTAATCTCCTCTTGCCTCCCTTCCCCCTGCAATCACCACACTGTTGTCCATGCTCACGAGCCCTTTTTTATTTTTCCTCAATCCCTCTATTCCCTAACACCCCACCCCCCCAACTAGCTGTCATCCTGCTCTCCAAGTGCTGGTAAGGATATGAAGAAAGTTGAATCCTTTTGCACTGTTGGTTGTAATGCAGATTGGTGCAGCCACTGTGAAAACAGTATGGAGATACCTCAAAAAATTAAAAATGGGCCCTGGCTGGTGTGGCTCAGTGGATTGAGTGCCAGTCTGTGAACTGAGGGGTCACCAGTTCAATTCCCAGTCAGGGAACATGCCTGGGTGCATATCCCCAGTAGGGGGTATGCAAGAGGCAACCAAACATTGATGTTTCTCTCCCTCTCTTTCTCTCTCCCTTCCCCTCTGTCTAAAAATAAATAAAATCTTTTTAAAAATTAAAAATGGATCTGTTTTTTTGACCCAGTGATCCCACTTCTGGGAATATATCTGAAGGAGCCCAAAATACTAATTTGAAAGAATGTAAGCACGTCTATGTTCATTGCAGCATTATTTACAATCACCAAGAAAATGGAAGTGACTCAAGTGTCTATCAATAGATGATTGAATAGAACTACTATGGGACCTTTACACAATAGAATACTACTTGGCCATAAAAGAAGAAAATTTTACCCTTTGTGACAGTATGGAAGGACTTAGAGAACATTGTGTTAAGTGAAATAATCCAGTCAGAGAAAGATAAATACCATATGATTTCACGCACATGTAGAATCTAATGAATGAACTGAACTACCAAGGAAAATAGGGTCAACTACATTTAAATTGATCATCACATCCAGCGATTATAAGGACTTTCTGCTGTAGGTCAGTAGAGCATTTAGTTTCAGCCAAAAATAAATGAATAAAATCTTAAAAAAAATAGGCTTTTAAGGAGAAACAAAATCAACATTTATCAAGCACCTAAATACCTGTTAAGTATTTTATATATTTTTTAAAGATTCTATTTATTTATTTTTAGACAGAAAGGAAGGGAGGGAGAAAGAGAGGGAGAGAAACATCAATGTATGGTTGCCTCCCACATGGCCCCCACTGGGGACCCGCCCACAACCCAGTCATGTGCCCTGACTGGGAATCAAATCAGCGACCCTTTGGTTCACAGCTTGTGCTCAATCCACTGAGCTACACCAGCCAGGGCAAGCATTTTATATATTTTTAATTATTTAGTCTGCAAAACATCCAAGTTAGTTAATATTATTTCCATTTTAGATAAAGAAATGAATGACAGAGATGTTGAACAATTTGCCTGAAATCAACGAGTTGGAATGTGTCATAACTTGGATACTTCGACCAGATCTTTGACCAAGTGTTTCTGCCTTAAGATAGTTATGAAGTTGGAAAACATCCCTCTCATGCTTTTAAATAAAATAAAGATTTTATTTTTATTTATTTTTAGAGAGAGGGGAAGGGAGAGAGAAAGACAGGGAGAGAAACAGCAATGTATGATTGCCTCTCACATGGCCCTCACGGGGACCTGGCCTGCAACCCAGGCATGTGCCCTGACTGGGAATCGAACTGGGACTGCTTGGTTCCCAGCCCGCACTCAATCCACTGAGCTACACCAGT
>PVJI01016350.1:0-38440 GCA_004026765.1 Micronycteris hirsuta
GAGTAGATACTAGATTTGCATAAAGGAAAAGTGGTAGAAAGAGAACAAAAAATAGGAAAAATATTTTATTTTTCTTTGGTCAAAAATAACAGCAAAAATGCATTTGGTGGTTATAGATTATACGTGTCTGACACCAATGTAATAAGGGACTGGAGGGAGAAGTTGGGAATTCTCTGTTACACAGTACATGCACTACTTGTGAAGTGTTAGACTGTTATTTAAAAGCAAACAAATTAGTTAAAAATGTACATTGCAAACTACAGGGAAACCACACATTTTTTTAAGTGGAAAAAAAGATGGGGTTCTTCAATCTCTAAAGCTTAGAAAAGTCAAAGGCGTGAGTTCTTCAAAGACTTAAAAGGGATTTGCCAAAATATTGGCTTTAGCCCATTAGGACGTGTACTAGAATTCTCACCTAAAGAACTATAAGCCTTGATCAGTGTGGCTCAGTTGGTGCGGCATAGACCTGCAAAGCAGAAGGTCATGGGTTCAATTCCTAGTCAGGGCACATGCCTGGGTTATAGGTTTGGTCCCTAGTCAGGAGATGTAAGAGAGACAACCAATTGATGTTTCTGTCTCACATTGATGTTCCTCTCCCCCCTTTCCCCTCTGTCTGAAAATAAACTGAAAAAAATATTATTTAAATAGAGCTGTAAGATAATATTTTGTTATTTCAGCCACTAATTTGAGTTAATTTGTTGCAGCAATAAGAAACTAACATGTGATCTTAGCAAATTACTTAGTATCTTACCTTTGATACAGTTTTCTTCTTTTGCAAAATGGGTGGTAGACTCTAAATTCATATATATATTCATTTATATATATATAAATTCATATATATATATTTATATATATTTGCAGACTATTGTTAAATCCAAAAGAGATCACCTTTAGAAAACTCTTTCTTATTTGTTTTTCTCTCTACTTTCCTATTCTAATTCATGCATTTCCTTCCAAGAATTATTTAGCATTCCTAAGTAAAACACTGTGCTTGATATAAAAACAAATATGCAAGAAAATATTAAGATGTCAGAGAAATATATATATGTATATATAATTTTAATTACATTATAAAGGTGCAGCCAAAGATATGCAGTAACAGGGGAAAAATCTAAGTCAGCACTCTAAAATTATATTACATTCCAAGGGAAACATTTTTTTTTTAATATAAAAAAACATTGGTAAACATTGGGATTGTAATATTGTAAATGATTGGAAGGAATTGGCCATCTTTTAGCTTTTACTGAACAAAATGGAGAATACAATTTTTTGCAGCCATAATGGCAAAGGGGAGGGTGGTACAGAGGAAGATTTTCACAATTATTAGACAAATCAGAAGATGAATGGTAAGCGATGGCAACACTTTGTAGAAGTACAGATCAGTAAAAGTTTCTGTAATGAGGGAACTATTTTATGTTTGGCCATCGAATACAGTATCTGCCAATCAGATGTGTATAGAAAGCCCTCAAGGTGTGACTTGTATAAGTGAAGAACTGATATTTTTTTCTCCATTACCATTTATCTCCCCCATACTCTCTTTTTCCTCTACCCACCCCTTCCCACCACAGTCACCTCACTGTTGTCTATGTCCATGAGATTTTTAACTTTATTTCAAATTGAAATAGCCTGATGTGACAAGTGGTTACTACAATAGTTGAAGTCAAAACTGTTCATGGCTAACTTGATCATAAAACTGAATCTCAGACTGTGACTCTGCAAATGATTATGCCCTAGGTGAGTTTTCTCCAAATGAAACATTGAGTAAACCACGGGTATATATGTCTAAGGAATAAAGGAAATATATGTTCTGACTCAATTAGTTATTCAATAAGAAAGACTTCATCACATATTATATTGTGAAAAGTATCTGGAACGTCCAGGTTTGCTAAATGGACGCAATATTATTCTTTCATCTTCTGTAATGTTTTAATGCCAGTATTTACCAGATTCAAAGGGTGTGCCCCCTATTTTCTTGTGAAAATATGCCATTGTTATTATTACTTCTGAAAATTCATATGTAATATAGGTCATTTTTTTAAGCATAAGGGTCTTTTGTAGTAAAATAGGAAATGATAATGACTATTTTTCTTGGTATACTGTGGGTTAATACTCTCCTTATATATTTTTGCAGAATATCTAATGATGAGGAAGAAATTCACATTTTTATTATAATTTATAATTTTGATATAAGGTTAAAATAATTATTGAAATATAAAATTACATGTTATTCACTTCCATAAGTATTAGAAATTCATAACTTTTTTCATAAGTGTATTTTCTCATGTATTATAAGTTTATCTTATTGTATCATGGAAGGAAAATTACTTTAGACTGATGAGGTTACATAGTAATTAAGTTCTCACATTACCAATTTATTCCTACATGTGTTCATTTATTGTGCATCAGTGCGTGCAGACGATAGGTAAGGCCACACAGATAGAGTTGGAAGAGTTCGTCTGATACACTTAGAGCATTGTGAACCCTATTTCCTTTTTTCTTTAATTAACTGAAAATGTTTAATTGTATAATAACCAAATTATTACTTCTATCACTCTTAAAATGCTTGGGTTTCATGTGCTTAGTATTTCTTACACATGCTGATATTATATACAGACTTTCACATGAAAAGATAATCATTTTCCTCCTTTTAAAACATGTTATAGGCTAGTGAGTCATTTCTTCCAATCTGTTTTACTTACACTTTATAGATAAAAATTACTAAGCTTTAAGGATGAACATTTTGGCTAAAAGTGGGATATTTGGGATAAAAAGATGACAGGTAGGTAGTCGTTGGAGACATGCCTTGTGACACTCAGCATTGTTTATGGCTACTAAATTTATGAATTCTGTAGATTTTTCTGAGGAGAATATTAGAGAAAAATTAAAATAAATAAAAATGGAGATGAGCTTCCTTTAATTTAACAGAAAGCACGTTTCCAAAATCCTAACAGTCTTCCAAATACATTAATGTAGCAGGAAGCAAAGGGCCAGGTATGTGAATGGACCATGCAAGTAGAAAGAATAACTCTGTTGGTATCCAACCCCCAGAGCACAGGGAAGCAGAGGAGCTGAGAAGCAAGTGGAAAGAAGATGCTGTCTCTATAGTCTTTGGTCCAAATGAAGTATGTATATATATTGGGATCAATATCAATGACATAAGAAGGAAGAGAGAAGAGAAATAGCATGCACTCCATACAGAGGCAGCTCAGTGGAGACAAATGTCTACTAAATCACCATGAAAGTACTGAGAAAATGGTATGACTGGCAGCTTGTGTGAACTCCTGACGCCCTACAGAGGTAAAGAAGGAACACCGAGAAGGGATGTACACTGCGTGGGGGCCTCACGCATTACAAGAGAAATTCGTTCACAGTTATCATATTACTATTGATCAATTTCCACAGTTATCGAGAAAACAAAATTTTATCATTTATCATATTACTTCATTGCACTATGTGCATTTTAATTATATTTTTGTTACTTCTCAACTTAGAGTAAAAGTTTTATTCCTGAATGTGTACACATATACATATATATTTTATTTTATAATTTTGAGCCCTTAAAACAGATTTTTATGCTTGCATAAATACATACTTTATATATATACTCTTGATTTATCAATTTAGGATAATATATAATCTATAAATTTAATCATATAGATAAATGTTAAAGAACAGTAACAGGAAGTCATTATTTTCTTATAATTAGAAGCACTGATAAGTGAATAAGAGCTGAATCTTTGGAAAAATACCAGAAGCCATTATATTCAATAAAAATATGGTAAAATAAAAAATGCAATTATACAGTATAAGTAAGAAACATACAAAATTTCAGAGAAAATATAAATAATTATTAATAATTCTACTAAACCATATGTAAATTATTTGCAATAGGATAACACTATTGTATCACCATTGAAAAATAAATTTAAAAGAATACTAAACCTAAGCCAAATTATTGTGTGGTAGAAAAAATGAAGTCAAATGACCTTGTCCACAGACGTTGCTATCTCAGGCACGAAGCAGTCATTTCCGGGCTGTTTAAGCAACGGATGATGCTCAGACAAGCGAAACTGACCCCGTGGTTTTGGTGGCCATGCTCCTACTAATCTGCAGGAGCCAGTCTGAGAACCATGGCCACCAAACCAGCGCTGAGATACTCAGAATTGCTTCCCGTCGTCATATTATCATGCCACAGATTATAAACTAGGGATGGCCAAGTTACTATTTCTTCAGGATGGCAAAAACTAAAAAGTAACAATCGTTCTCCCAATCTCACAGGAAGTAAAGGGACTTCGGGCTGTTAAGTTGCCCAAAACCCACAGCTGGAAAGAAGCAGGATTCAAAACTTGTTTTTTCTTTAATGAAAAGTTGTTGCCTCTTTCACTGTCTGTGCTACTTTAAAGAAAATAGGTATTTTATTTAAACAACTTGTGGAACAGTTGTTTCTCTCCCGCCACTCCATTACCCCTACTTAACAGATTAGTTTGCTGGAAATCTCCATAGGCTTGATTTGCTTTTTTAAAAAATATGTTTATAAATTCTATTAAAAAATAAGTGTATGACATCTATCAGGAAGTATGAGCTCTACTAGAACATTTAATTTCTTTGCAAATACATAAATAAATAAGCTATTTTTTGTGAAGTAATTCAAGTATCATGTATACATCAAAAACAGTGGGGCAGAAGGATATGTGAGGAAAAATAGACTTTTGAAAATTCACTTTTTTGCTTTGTTGGCTTTAATTACTTTTGTGATGTTGAGAGTCTATGATTGTGGATAGCAAAAGATGGTCTAAATTTTTTTCTAAAGGGATTTTAAGAGGAGGCTTCTCACTTAATCTTCAATATAAGTCATTATAACCTCATGACGTTTACAATTTCATTTTGTTTCATTTACGTTTTCATTTCATGTTATTATTATTAGGGAGAGGGGAAGGAAGGAAGAAAGACAAGGAGGGAAACATTGAAGAGAGAGAGAAAAACTGACTGGCTGCCTCTCTCATGCACCCCAATCGAGGACCAAACCTACAATCCAGGCATGTGCCCTGACGGGAAAAGGAATCGAACCAGTGAACTTTTGCTTTGAGGGACAACGCCCCACCAACTGATCACACTGGTCAAGAGCAATTGTTTTTCTTTATTTTGGGCCGATAAGCCCTAAAATATTGAATATTCACCCTCAATATTTATATATTAGAAAGTTTAAAAAGTGTTAGAACTGTGTGTGTCCATGTTGCTCTCATATTAATTCTTTGTTCTATTTGTGTTCCAATTGCTGACTGTAGAATATGTATACTTTTTCTCCCAAAATTATTATCATTAGCTTTGGGGATAACTTACTTTTTCTTTCCTTCAGACACTCCACAAATTATGGCGTCCTAACTTCCTGTTTACTTAATTATGCAATTTTTTTTTATTTTTTTCATGCTTCTGTCACTGTTTATGGAGTTTGTTCCAAAAGAGAAGACATTCCTTGTGTTTTAAATCTGTTACATTCCACAAAGCAGTGTCATTTAAATGTCATTTCCTTATGTTGTTGATTATATTTCCTTTTAAATGACTTCTTATGATGAGGTTCCCATATTGAAGTGATATTGTTCGGTTTGTTGATAATTTGAAAGAAAAACCCTATGAAACATTGGTGTTAATTGAGTAACTCTAGTGACTATAACGATCTCACTCTCATTCCTGTAGTTTTCTCATATAGCAAATAATACTGTATTTTTTGGACCATAAGATACACCTAGGTTTTAGAGGAGGAAAATAGGAAAGAATTTTTGAAGCAAAAAATGTGGTAAAATATTTAATAACATAAATAACATTCAGACTATAATTCAGCTACATTCGATTCAGACTATAATTCAGCTACATTCGGACTGTAAGATGCACCCCATTTTCCTTGGGAGGAAAATACAGTATATCCTTTTATGGAATATGTCAATATTTGTTTTAAAATAAAAAATACAAACTTATAAACAGGTTTAGATAGTTGTGTGATAATATTTAAGTCAATATGATCTATATGTGATGCTTTTAAGCTCAAAGAATGATTCAAAATACTTCTCATGGACCATCACCGCAGACAGAGATGATAACATTTAGTTGGCAACTAAAAATGAGTTACTCTTCAGGTACTTCTAAAATGGCTGAGTTTATCAATTTTTAACTTCATGACCCAGTTTACATACATCATTGAAATGTAACCTCAGGCCATTCAGTCAAGAGTTGTTCCTGTGATAACTGTTTGTTAACATTTCATCTACCCAGTACTTTCAGTCACATTGGAGTTCATATGTGTTTAGCTCAGACTTCTTAGTTTTGTTAGCTGTGTGCATTATTCAGTTTGGATTAAAATCAGTTTAAGGAATTGTTTGAGTATAGCATAGACTTGTGAGAACAAAGGTGTAAACAAATAGGTATGGAACATTTCAGGTCATTCCATTAACTTCCAGACTTTTCCACGTAAAGTTTGTGATTTCAAATACATTTTTTTTTTGTTAAATGTCATATGTTCATGATTTCTGATGTCAGCATAGTAATTCCATTTATTACTGCCCCTGAAACATGAGATGTAAGAACTACAAAAAAAGTCTCAGAAATTTTGAAAGTGCGTTCCTTGAGTATTCATGAGAAATGGCTATCAGCAACTCTCTAAAGGCTTTATTGGGGGTGGGTGATAATAGCTATCTGTCAAAGATTTACACTCAAAATATTTCCTGGTTAAATGTAATCTGTAATTTTTTAGTCCTCCCTGGAACAAACTATATCATTAACTACCCCCTGATTCCAGAAAGTGTGCTTCTATTTTTCTATAACATCACATTATTAAATGGCTGACTAATGTTATTTTACTTCAGATTTATAGCTTTCTTCTTGACCATGTATGCCTGTTATTAATGATCGTTAAGTTAGTGTTGCATATTGGAAAAAATTGCAGTTAGAATCACATAAATCTAAGATAATAATTTAGCTCTGGTAAGGTCTAGCTGAATAAATCTCAAACAAGTTTTGTAATTTTTGAATCATCTAATATGCAATGACTGTTTCAAGGATTAAATAATAGAGTTTTTAAGGTTCATAAAATCAGCACAGTGCATATATGGAACTCTAAACAATTTTTTTATTCCACCATAGTTCTCTATACTTTCCTCTTACTGGTATCACTTTACTTCCCCTAAAGTTCCACAGGTGGCCAACACAACGCCTACGGGCTGAATCGGCCCTCCACCTTGTTTTATCCAGCCAGGCACCTCGTTTCTACCTGGTTACAATGCCGAGGCCCTTGCCCCTAGTTAAGGAGTAGCTACATTTATATGGTCCTAAAATTACATTTGGCCCTTTGAAGGCAACTGTGAAGCTGATGTGACCCCCTCTGGAAATGAGTTTGAAAACCCTGCAGTAAACATTTTACATTCTCCAGTTCTTGAATTATATTCTTTCCAATGTCTACTCTTTTTCTGAGAGTTTGCTGCCCTTGCTCAGACTCCATGGATTGATCTGTGTCATTGAGTTAGCAGGTGGCTATCACGAACAAGCTGACCTAACATGGCTCAATAAAGAAAGTAAAGGGACAACATTAAACCAAACAGATACTTTCCATGATGGCTGTGAGATGGAATAGTTCTCTAAGAAGTCTCAAGTATTTGAGATCATCTCTCCAGAAAACAGCTTTTTTTTCCAGAGAAAAGCTACCATATATTCCCATCATTGCTTCTACAATCACTGTCTCATTTGACAGTCAGCCCTATTCCTGACATTCTGATCTCCGAGGGGAGGAGGTAGAAGCTGTTTTCTCTTAGGGAATGGAATTTCCCAGTATTGTCAGAAAAAAACTTGATACTAATTTCAAGACTCAGGTAGACTCACTAACTTGTCTACCAACCCAAAAGTTAGCTTTCTGTTAGCATATATAAATAGCCTCTCTGTAGGTATTTTCAACATAATTTCACATCCCACAGAAGAGGTTTAGGATATCTTTAAATAATAACTACTAAGATCATTTAAATCTTGATGTTCCTTAGCAAAATGTGAAGTATCCACTAACTTTAATTCTAACTGAAATAATCAATGGACAAACATATGGCAAGAGGCAAAAATGAACATTCATAGATGCTCTGTTTTCTAATTATATTGCAATGGTATTTTATGGCAACTTCTGTCATGAACCTGGACATGTAGGGCATGAGGCTAGAGCTTCAAAATGCAACTGATATATAAAATAATCAGGATCTTCTTAAATTAGAAAAGCAGTCAATAATTGTATAATTTCAAACTAGGGAGTAAGAAAATAGTAAAATATGTTTATGACAACATTATTAAGTAAAACAAAATCTTATTTTTCCATTCTTTAGATTAGTCTAGAAATGTTATAATGCTCAACTTTACATGTTTTTTGAAAATTCATTTAATAATGATCTTGTGAACTATACTAGGAGAGAAATAAGCCATAAAAACTGCCATTTTTTCTCCATAAGTCCAAATTAGTTTCAAAGCAGGTGATGAACAAGCATAAAGTGTAAAGTTCTTCCCCATCAGTGAATGTCTCTAGATAGTCAAACAAAATGAGAAATCACGTAAGTACAGCAATTAAGTCAACTGAGTGGTTTTAATGCTTAATGATTGGTTTTATTTCTAATTGAAGCCAAGGCGGTTATTGCCACTATATATGCTCCTGGTTGACTTTTGACAGAAGGATCATACAGTATTATTTTTCTGAAAATATCTGTAAAACATCTTTATTAAGTGCTTCTCAGATAAAGTCAAGTTCAAGGAGTACATCATCACTCAGCCTTTACTATATGAAATGTTAAAGGGATTTAAATAAGGACTCATGAGAAAAGGCACCAAGGCCATATCAGCTACTGGGGAACTCAGATCAGCCACAGCCAAGATGCTTGTGAGGCAAGCAAGCAAAATACAACCAGAGAAACAAATTATAACCAGAGACATTGAAATTTAGAACAATCTGGCAGTAACCATAGGGGAGGGGAAAGGGGATAATGGGGACAAGGGTATTCAGGAACTGCTATAAAGGACACATGGACAAAAGCAAGCAGGAGGGTGGAAGCAAGGAAGGGAGGTGGGTTTGCCTGGGGTTGGGGGTGGGGGATAAATGCAGACAACTGTAAGTGAACAACAATAAAATAATTTAAAAAAATCTGTAGAACATCTTAAATATTTGTTAGATACAAAAGCAAAACACAAAATTTTGCTGGCAGTTTATAAAGGATAAAGCATCTCCTTTCCATGACAACTTAATGAGATTAGCATCATTATACATTATCATTGTCATCATCATCATCATTCCACTGTTCCAATAAGAAATTCTGCCCTAGAAAGTCATATAGACATTTGTAGTCAGATATTTTAACTTTCTTTTCATTATGACAAATGCTTATCTCTCACAGGGGTGTCCAACCCACGGCCCAGATGATTATGGACGCAAGCCAATACAAAATCATAAATTTACTTAAGACCTTTTTATGCTCATCAGTTTTCATTAGTGTTTGTGTATTTAATATGTGGCCCAAGACAAATCTTCTTCTAGTGTGGCCCAGAGACATCAGAAAGTTTGACACCCCTGAATGCATGTTTATGGGAAAGTTTGTTTCTTCACTGAGTATGGCAAGTGGCGTAAACTCCCAGGGTTAGTTTTTACACTGACTCTAGAATTTTCTCTGGATTCCTGAATGATCTCCTTGAATTTGCCTGAAGCAATAGTCCATGCTGTTCTCTTCATTACTCGTTATAGGATCATTTGACTCTTACGATGTTAGCCATTTAGTGATACCCAGTGACTCTCTACATTCGGCTGCCATCTCCATTTGCTGTCTGAGAACACATAGGGGTATCTTGAATTTTGCTGTACAGTTCCTATGGGAGTTGTCTTATCTCCAGATCTCTTTTTATATAACATAGGATATTCACTCTTTTCACAAGTATTTATAGAATGCCTCCTATGGGCTAGGTTATTTCTATAGACATTTGGCCAATATAAATTAATATTATCTCATTATCTCTTTCTCTGAAGCTCATGCCCCAAATCTGCCTGGGGTAGCACTGATGTTGGTGTTACTCCTATAAAAAGTGTTTTTCATTCTGTAAGTATTTTGTGGTTCTTTGGTGCTGGAGATAGAGCAGTGAAATAATTCAGACATTAATGTTGTTGCCATAAGATTAATTCTAATTTTTTAAGGGAGTCTATGGCAAACAATTAACAAATGAGCATATAGTAAAAAACATTATTTAATTCTAAATACTATGTTGAAAATAAAACAGTGGTTAGATAATTAGTAAAACAGAGAATAACTGTAAAAAAATATTGACAGGGGATTTTATGGATTAAGGCCTTATTCAGGAAGTAATCCTTTATCAAAAACCTTATTTATGAAAGTGTTATTTACAAACATATATTTGGTGGCATAATAGAGCAAAAGAATAGCAGAGAGATGGTGTGACTTGAGAATACTGAAGAGGAGAAAAGGTGGTATAGAAAAACTGCAACACATTTTTAAAAGATCCCTTTTGATGTGCAGCGAAGAATGAACTAGAGGAAATCAAGAGTGAAAGCAGAGAGGCCAGTTAAAAGACTCACTCGACTAGGAGACAGGGTGGTTGCCTGGACAAGTTGATAAAGGTAAAACTGTGATAGAAGAAAATCATGATGATTGTGAAAGTGAAGTCAGGACTTGTCTGTAGTATAAGTTGTCGGAGAAATAAAGCAAATAAAGACATTTCCTTTCATTTTTTTGTTTGCGGAACTGTGTGTTGGTGGTAGTTTCTTGAAATAGAAAGAAAACATTTTAGGGATAAAGTCAATGGATCTGTTTTAAGCATAGTTGCTTTGAAATTCCTCTTAGACTTCTGTGAAAAGATATAAAGATGCATGTGGTGTCTGTCTTTCAGGAAAGAATACTGCGGTGAAATGTAAATTCACCATCACTCAGTCACTCACACAGAGATGGTCACTGTGGGACTGAAGGAGGTGAGACCTCAGGAGAGAATTTAGATGAGAGAAGGAACAAAAGACATTTCTCCTTGAGAAGAGGTTGATAAAACCAAAAGTGAGATTTATAAATAAAGGAAGAGATGTCTACTTATAATCTTCGAATGGTATCTTCATTAACTACAGGGTAAATTTCAAATTATCTGCCTGTGAACTACAATATACATGACAACATGACCCTATTGCTCTTTCTAGGTTTTTCACATCGTATTCTATGGAACTCGACAATGCGTTAATTATGATGTTCTGTTTTATCCTGCCTTTTTTTTCCATCCATGATACCATATTCCTTGAAATTTTCTCCTCAAAAACCTCCACTTGGATCGATCTTCTTATTTTTCAGCATCCGGTTCAAATGTAAGTTTTCATAATTTTTTTATTATAATTATCAGTTATACTCTTACACTTCTGTTATTTTGCATATAATAATTTGCAAAAAATAAATTTTATTAATTTGCCTAACAGATTGTTACCATCTTAAATGAAGTAATTTAATTTTACCACAGATCCACAAAACTCAGATTAGTATTGACACAGTCCAGGCACCCTGTGTGAGAAATCATTCAACAGACACTAACATTTTAAGTTGTTCGTGTTCTTTATGTTTAATCATTAGTATGGGCATATGCTATTATAAAACAAAATTTTCATTGTATGTTAACTATTTTAAAACTTAACTATCTTAAAGCTACTACTATGATATGGCTTTGTTTTCTCTTTCTAATATATTATATCACATACATAGCATGATTCAATTGAAATTGTTAAAACTTGGTTTTTAAAAATATATAGTATAGCTCTATGCAATCATTTCTTCTATTGAATATAATTAAGTTTAAATCTAAATTGAACTGATAATATTTTCAAAGCAATAAGGAACAAAATTAAAGTCACTATATGCTGAGCAGATAAAATACAGTTATCCTGGGGAAGATTGATCTGAGTTCATAAATATTTCAAGTTATATAATACTTTATAGCATGTGATTTTGTCATCTTTGGGTATATATTTTCATTGAGCTCAACTACTTATGAATAGTTGATGAGTAGATAAGAATTATCAGACTGGTTTTATAAAAATGTGAGTTCTCTATGAATTTTAGTGCTTTTTTAAAATTATGCTGCTGATTTCTATAATTTAAAAATACTTTTCATAAAAGCCATTTGATTTGATTCAGCATTATAGTAAAGTTAATTTGAGGAAAGAAAAAGGATATCATAATAGTTCACTAAGTCATTATAATATCTACATCATGTAAATTCTGATTGATCTTATTCAACTAAATGGTACCATAAATAACAGAAGAATGATACACATTTCTTAGTATTGTTTTGTTTTCTTACTTACATTTGAATCTGCCAAAGAAATATATCACTCACTGAAATATCTACCCACAGTAATGGGGAAACATGGAAATAAACACCAAATGATCATAATGACAATGACGGCTGTGATTGTGTTGACGAACATGATAAGGAGAAGGTGACAGTGAAGATGATGATAAGACACAACTCTCCAGTACGAGTCTACCAGAACCTGGGACAAGTAGTTGGATGCATGTAGATTATCCGAGAAAAAAAGCTGTAAATAAATGGCGATGGGGCAGAAGAGACAGGTGATGTGACACGGAGGCAGAAAGAAATCCCAGATGTTTTGCTGAGCTGTGGTCAACTGGGGATCAACCCCACAGCAGGAATCATGTCGAATGTGCCACAGCATCGGGCCTCCAGAGCAGGGGTGGTGAAGCTGCACCCGCAGCGAAACATGACTCAAATTCCCACCCTACACTTACTCTTTGGGTTCTTCATGAATGAAGCACATCTAATGAGCAAGCTTCCTTACAAAAGAAAAAGCAAAAGCAGAAAAGGTGAGACACTAGTAGAAATCCTGGGAACTCTCCACCACAAACAGAGCTGAAACAGGTGAGAGATCAAGGGCACTTGGTACAGGGCACTGCTATTGTATGCTACAGCAACCTACTAAGGATGACAATGATATAAATATGAGTTGTGGAATTTATAAAAAACTTAATAATGTCCTTAATGTTACAAACCTAGAAAAGTGTGGAACAGGGATTCAACCATAGTCTAAATTTCCAAAGTCAGTGTTACTAACTTATACACTATTTTTTTTACTGTTTGTTTAAGTGTACACAAGGAGGACAAAGACAGATCGAACTGGCAATAGTAAAAGCAAAACAAAACTAACTTGTATAGTCTTCAGGTTTATAATAATCACTTTAAACTAAATGGAATGCATGTTAATAATTATTAACTGTGCTCTTGGCTATGTCATTCCCGGATTCCAGTATTTCCTATAACTAGAGAAAATTAGGTCTGATTATCATTATTTTCTCTAGGAATGCTACTTGCTGTAAATTTACTGGATGACCTAAACTAAAGCTCAAGCAATACTGAGATAATTGATAACATAGACATTACTGCCTGGCTGGTGTGGCTCAGTGGATTGAGCGCTGGTCTGTAAATCAAAGAGTCTCTGGTTCGATTCCCAGTCAGGGCACATGCCCGGGTTGTGGTTCAGGACCCCATTAGGGGGCACACGAGAGGCAACCTCACATTGATGTTTCTCTCCCTGTCTTTCTCCCTCCCTTCCCCTCTCTCTAAAAATAAATAAATAAAATCTTTTTTTTAAGATTTTATTTATTTTTTTAGAGAGAGGGGAAGGGAGGGAGACAGAGAGGGAGAGAAACAGCACTGTATGGTTGCCTCTCACATGGTCCTCACTGGGGACCTGGCCCGCAACCCAGGCATGTGCCCTGACTGGGAATCGAACCGGGACCCTCTGGTTCCTAGCCCGCGCTCAATCCACTGAGCTACGCCAGCCAGGGCAAAAAATAAATAAATAAAATCTTAAAAAAATATAGACATTACTTAGCAGTGTATTATATTTTCTGCATTGCAAATCAGAGCTCTACTCTGTGGGCTAATGAGCCATTCAGAGGTCAAGTGTGTCTTGTTTAACTTGACCGAACTTTCACATTGATATACCTTGACTGTGCATCATTAAACACTGAACTAATTCTATGATTTTGTGTGTATATAAGGCTAGTTTCAATAAAGTAGTTTTAATAAAAGTACAGATCACTATAAAATTGAAATCAGATACAGAATTATATTGCAATAATGAAAAAGACACATTTAAGAAGATTTATTATAACTAGGTAGATTTATCAAAAGCTTGAAATTAAGATGGTTAATCTGGAAGGAAACACACAATTCTTATTTTGCAACTTTGAGTGAGAGATTGTGCAAATCTTCCGCCAGTCTTACAACATTTGGCCTTTCTCTTTCTCTACAGTCAAAAAGGTGACTCTAAGATTAACTTTTTTCACCGGAACATATACTCAGGATTGGAAAATGAGAGTGGAGAGTCTGCCATGAAAAATTTAAAAACGAATAATTAGTAGTAGATACATTTTTAGCATCATCAATGTACCCAGAAGTTAAAGCCAAAACATAAACAGAACAAAAAGTTCATTCAGTCCAAAAATCTTTATGTTTTAAAGTTTTATTCACCTTCCTCCTTGGGGCCCAGGCTCGTTATTGGTAATGTTTGCGAATGGAGGAGGCAGAAGAGGGTGTCTGTTTCTGCTTCTGTCTCTAGACAAATTCCAGCATTATATCCTCCTAATTCTTCCCCATTTCCTATGTGTTTATAGCATTCATCATTAAATTAAATCTACTTATTTAATGTTATCTTTCTTATTATTATTACCTTATCCAGACTAATGTTTTTCACATGAGTGAGTCATGGCCCAACTTTTGTACCATGATAGTACTTTAGGAAAATCGAATAAGAAAACTCAGGATTTGTAATTAAGGAAGAAGCTAAAGTGTATCAAACAGGACAGATTTGTATTTTTAAAAATTTAAAATATAAGTTAAAATAAAACACTCTGATACATAGAAAGCCTAAGGGTTTGCCTGGCACGCACATGTATACACATGTGCATGCACGCAACCTAACTTACCTTTAAGATCCGCTTGTTTTGTGTGTGTGTGTGTGTTACATTGACATAAAGAATGAACAGCTGAGCAGAAGAAAACATGTATTTGATTTCACTTATTAAAGATGGTGTCCAGAGCATCATGAAATGCAGACAAGAGAATCCCTGGGGATAGGGTGGTGTGACAATAGGGTATTCTTGGGGTGTCTTCTTGCTCTTGTGATGTCCAGTAAGGGCAGGCAAAGTGTTTTGCCCATGATGACTGTTCAGTACCTATTGATTTTTTATTTACTTGACTTGTACCTAAATTATATGATATTCATCCACTATTTGTCCCATCTTTTAACATTTTAGTGTGTAAATATTTTTATTTAGGTATGACTGACCTAACATTATATTTGCTTCAGATGTACAGCATAATTATTCAATATTTGTATACGCTATGAATTGATCATCACAGTAATTCTAGTTATCATTCACCACCATACATAATTACATTTTTCTTCTGATGAGAACATTTAAGACCTACTCTTTTAGCAATTTCAGATATGCAATACAGTATTATTTACTTTAGTCATGATGTTGTACTTTACAGCCTCATGGCACAATTATTTTATAGTTAGAAATGTATGCACTTTGATTCCCTTCACTCATTTCTCCCACTCTCCCACACCCCCCTCCTCTGGCAATCACCATTCTCTTCTCTGTATCAGTGAACTTGGTTTTGTTGCTGCTGCTGTTATTTAATTTACACATATGAGTGAGATCACATGGCACTGGCCTTCCTCTGACTGACTCATTTCATTTATCATAATGCTAAGTGAGACTAGGTGTCCCATCCCTTTTCAGTTGAGTGCGTACATATTTCAATAACTATTTAAGTTAAATACAATATTTCATTGTCATCAAATAGCATGTAACAATATTTTTAAATAATAAAAATACTATTGTATTCTTAGATTATAGTAAAAGACAAATATAAAAATAAAACTGCATAGTAAATAATATCCTGAGGTATTATCAGAAAGATTTCTCTAAATAGCTATAGAGTTTTCTTTAGTATATAGCTTATTTCCAAAATTCTTCTATATACGGCTTATTTCCAAACAGTTTTCCCTTCTTTTTCAGACTCTATTTTCTGTTATCTCCATCTTATTCATTTTCTACATGTCAATCACAGTCACATATACAAATGATAAGACATAGTCCCTGTGTTCAGTGAACCGTGAGTCTAATGGGGAGATACCCACAGTGCTGTGCCACCAATTTTACATAGCCAACATAAAACGACATGAAGTCACAAGAGAAGACTGCAATTTTACCTTCATGATGTTGTCACGAGAATTTCTTCAGTCTGTTAGCAAACATTTATGAAAAATCTGCAGTGTTTTCAGGCATTATAGTAGATGTCACATGCAAGCAAACTTGGTATGAACTCCTTTCATTATAGGAATGTACATTCTAGCTAGAAAAACAAACACAAGCTATAATGATCTGTTCTGGACTCTAATAAGATATACTTAAATATTTTTCTGGGAAAATAGAGATGAATTTTATATTCTAAGTAAACCCTCAGTCATGTTAAAGTCCAATACTGAGAGATAAATAGTATTAAATAGAGCAAGAAATATGTGTCAATTGAATGAACATGAACTAAAACAAAGGCCCTGGTCAGCTAGGTGGGAAATGGATTCCGAAATGCTTTTTATGAACTTTAACAAGGCAATGACAAATGTAAAGTATTTTTTTTTATCATGGATAATTCTAATCAGTTAATTTTTGCAGAAAAAATTTACCTGAGACATCTGGAAAATTTGCTGACTAACGGGTGAGATGAAAGAAAAAGCGCTTATTGCAGAGTGATTTACAAGATTGCTTTAGTTTTAGTAAAAGACAGGACTTGCCCCTTATGTCTGTTTGTCATGGGAAGTGCTGAAGATTTTTCTTGCCAGACGGCTGGGATCCCAGCAACATCCCAGCTAGGAACGCGGGGGAAAATGAAATAAGTAGATGACAGACAGCGTCACACAGGAACAGAGAAGTCCCCGTTTCCCCAATAGGTGACTAAGATGTTGTGTGACACTGGACTTAGAGTTCCTACTACTCAACTTTAAACATCAAAACTAGAAGTGAGATGACTCTAAGAAAATGAAAAAAAAAGGCAGAATTGAATACTTTTTTGAAGTGGAAGATTATAGATTTATTTTAGCTTGATAAAACTCATAAAGAAAAGCATCCTATTTTAAAAAGTCCAATTAAACCAGAAGCCATGGATGTGAATTTAGGTATAAAAAGGTATTTGTATGATAAACATAAGTCATAAGGCGATGCACTAAATTTGTGAATATAATCCTCCTGCATTTCTTCAAACTTTAATGTATAGATGCAGATCTTGAAATACTGATATGGACTGAATGTCTGTGTCATACTCCAACCGTAAATCGTATATTGAAGTCCTAATGTCCAATGTGATAGTATTTGTAGGCGGGGCCTTTGGAAGGTAATGAAGTTGAGGTGAGATCAGGGAGGTGAGTCCCAGTGATGGGATTAGTGCCCTATATGAAGAGGGAGAAACCAGAGCTTTCTCTGTGCACGCTGGGTCAGAATACGGCAGAAAGTCATCCTGACCAGAAGAAGGTTCTCACCAAAATCTGGTGCCTTGACCTTGAGCTTCTAAATGACTGTCGTTTATGCCTCCCAGTTTATGGGAAGTTGTTACAGCTGCCCAAGAGGACTAAGACATGCAGTGTACTTAAAGACTCTACCAGCACTACTCAATACAAATTGCTGTGGTGATGAGAACTTGGAAAGGTGGGTTATGAGACTAGATAATTGAATTTTAAATTGTATTTTATGTTAATTATAAAAAGTTAAATAACCACATATGGCTGCTGGCCAAACATGTTTAAATACATAGTTTATATAATCTTAATGCAGCTTTTCCCCTTGATTGTTATGTTAATCTTAGGAGAACAAAATGTCACTTTTGCCTTAATTCTAATGTCTTCCATCTCCTTATTAACTCTGTGCTTAGGCTAACATACATTAATCTTGTAATAGGTTGATTTTGTGTCCTAATTTGGACCACGCCTTTTTATCTTAGTATGTCCTATAGCTGACTTCCTTTTCCTAATACCTTCACCTAGAATTCCATTGCCTTAAGCAAGCCAAAGTCTCAGGAACACTCTAAGAGCTTCATTGATTTCTGGCAACACACTTACTGACATGTACATCCTCCTGTTCCAGGCTTTCAGTGGAGTTGTCATTCTAGGCCCTGCTTTGGTTGCAGGGTTCTTTATACTTTTTCTGGTTACTATTCATCTTCCTGGGTTACAGTCTTGTTTAGCTATGGGGATCCTCAAATGCATTTCTAGGAGAAGGGTGAGAGTAAATTTTTTGAATCTCTCAAATGAAAAAGGAGTCTTCTTTCCTTCCCATATTTGATTAATATTTTGGCTAATTATAAGTCATGTTCCCTCCTTGTTTTCATCCATCAAGCACTTTTAATCACTCCGATGTTAACCTGATTCATGTCTCTTTGTGAGTAAACTGTTTACTTTCTAGAAGGCTTTACATCTCTTATTTATCTTATGTTCTTTTAAAGATTTTACCTGGGTTTACCTAGCTGTGTCCTTCGTAATTTCATCTAACCCTTTGTGTGTTCTTTTAGGTTGAAGTTTCACATTTTCCTTCAGGGCAAGGAATTGTTCCATCAAAACATGTACCATCCTCTGGTATTTTTAAAGTTGTTTTTCTTTTTAGAATTCTATTATAAATAGGACTTACCTCTGAGATTAGTTGTTTACATGATATTTCTTATTTTTTTACTAACTTGATCCTTATGGGGGAAGGGTTGCTGCATTTTATAAGATTTTCAGAGATATACCACTCATTTTAACTACTCATGTTATTTAGTTTTAATTGAGAAAAGTTTGTTTTAATCTATGACAGTTACTTCATCTTAACATCATATCTGGTTTATGAATGTAAGATTTTAAAAAACTGTCTAAGGATAATGCTAGAGATTTTCCTTTTTTAGTATGTATTTTTCTGTAAATTGCTTCAAGTTCATTTCTCCATTGTTTATCTTGGATTTTTTATTTTTTTTAATGTTACTTTATGTTGTTGTTCTGTTACAGTTGTCCCTATTTTCCTTCATTACCCTTCCTTGCCCTGTACAACCCCTGCTCCCAAAGACAACCCCCACACCATTGTCCTTGTCCATGGGTGCTTTGTACATGTTCCCCTTGTTTCCCCCATTATCCCCCTCGCCTCTCCCCTCTTGTCACTGTCAGTTTGTTCTTTATTTCCATGTCTTTGGTTCTTGTATTGCTTGCTTGTTTGTTTTATTGATTAGGTTCCACTTGTAGGTGAGATTATATGGTATTTGAATCTTTTTAATTTTAGAGCAGAATTTCTCACAACTCAGATGATTCTTCTGAATCTGTTTATTTTTAATTTATTTTAAATTATATCATATCAAATTGCTACTACAGTTGTTCCACTTTTCCTCCTTTGCTCCCCTCCACCTAGTACCTGCATTCCCTCAGGTAACACTCACACCATTGTTCATGTCCATGGGTCATGCATATACGTTCTTTTGCTACTCCATTTCCTATACTGTACTCTATATCCCCATGGTTATTCTGTAACTACCTAGTTATACTTCTTAATCTGCTCACCTCTTTATCCATGCCCCCATACTCCCCTCCAGTTTGGCAACCATCTAAATGCTCTTTATATCCATGATTCTGTCATTGTTCATGTTTGCTTAGTTTTTTTTTTTTTAGATTCAGTTGTCGATAGATATGTATTTATTGCCATTTTATTGTTCATAGTTTTGATCTTCTTTTTCTTAAATAAATCTCTTTAACATTTAATACAATAATTGTTTCATAATGATGAACTCTTAGATTTTCCTTTTCTGGGAAGCTCTTATTTGTCCATCTATTTTAAATGATAGCTTTGTTGGGTAGAGCAATCTTGGATGTAGGACACTGCTTTTCATGACTTTGAATATTTCTTGCTAATCTCTTCAAGCCTGCAGAGCTTCTTTTGAGAAGTCAGCTGACAGCCTTATGGAAATTCCTTATGGAAAAGCAGTAGGTAACTGCTTTTCTCTTGCTGCTTTTAGATTCTCTCT
This sequence comes from Micronycteris hirsuta, assembly GCA_004026765.1. Classification (NCBI taxonomy): domain Eukaryota; kingdom Metazoa; phylum Chordata; class Mammalia; order Chiroptera; family Phyllostomidae; genus Micronycteris; species Micronycteris hirsuta. The sequence goes on from PVJI01016350.1 coordinate 20,116, forward strand.
TTACCTTAAACCTTTGGCATTTTAATTATGATCTATAATGGAGCGGGGCTCTCTGCATCCATCTTGTTTGTGACTCTGTGCTTCCTGCACTTTTATATCTATTTCCTTCACCAAATTAGGAAAGTTTTCTTTCATTATTTTTCAAATAGATTTCCTGTTTCTTGTTCTTTTCCCTTCTTCTAGCACCCTTAAGATGTGAATGTTGGAACACTTGAAGTTGTCCCAGAGGGAAACTCCAGAGCCTAGGGACACAGTAAATAGCTGCAGCTTACACTGAAGCACCATCATCCTACCTCTGCACTGCTGATCCTCCACTAAGGGCAGAAGATGGTGATCAGCAGTCATAAGCCAGTCCTTGCAGCTGACCGTCCTGGGTCAGTCTCTCCCAATTACTTGCCAATAGCAATCAGGGCTCAACTACAAAAGAGGGTGTACTAAGCTTACATGAAGGGCACACCCCAAGTACCCAGCTTGGGTAATAAGGGAGGTGTGTTGCTAGAAATCAATAGAGGACACCTGCTACATTAGGCCACACTATCAAGACATGGAGTAAGAGCAGCTCTGCCTAATACATAGAAACAAACACAGGGAAGCTGCCAAAATGAGGAGATGAAGAAACATGGGCCAAATGAAGGAAAAGATCAAAACTCCAGAAAAAGAACTAAACATAATGGAGATAAAAAATCTATCAAATGCAGAGTTCAAAACACTGATTATAAATACACTCAAGGAACTTAGTGAGGACGTCAACGGCATACAAATTATCCAGTCAGAAACAAAGAACACATTAATTGTAATAAAGAACAATTTATAGGGAAACAACGGTAGAGTGGATGAAGCTGAGAATCAGATCAACGATTTAGAACATAAGAAGCAAAAAACAATGAATTTGTTTATTTTTAAGAATGAAAAGACACGATGACTGAGAAATGACTATGTTCTTTGTCATCAGATTTTGTCAACTCTGACTTACCTTTAGAATGACAATGTGAGATTCTGACAATTGTGCCTTGGTACAGAATGACAGACTGTTTTTTTATGAGTAAACCTACATTAATTCTTCCCATGTCATCCAGATTATTTCGATTTCCTTTGAGGAAATTACCTGAGTTATCCTTTGAAGTCAACTGTTAAATTGTGAAGCTCCTCTATTTATGTGTTATTAGGGATGGTATCAGAGGTGCTCTCGACTTAGCATATAGTCTCTCCATTAAATGCCCCTGTGTCTTACCATGTGTTTATCTTCTACCTTAGAGAAGTAGCAGAAAAATGCCAACAGACTTGAGTTTTCAGATTCAGCATTGTACATGAGACCCTACACTGGAAAGTCCTTTGAAGATGGTACCAACACTGACCAAATTCTACCTCCAGGTAGAACAATGAAATCTGTGGTAAATGAGAGAAAAGGCAATGTTAATAAGACTATCCTATTTGAAGGTGTTGTAGAGTGTTGGAGATTGTGGGAGTAAATATTTTTGAAATGGGAAGTCATTTCTTATTATCACTCTGGTGAGAAAGCAAGTAGAATGAGTTCTTCAGGGTCAGTATGAAATGTAAAGTGAGGCATTGTCAAGTGCTACGGTCGGAGTCCAGATGACCGAGGATTACAGAGTGAATATTACATAAGGGAAAAATGGCAGACTGAGCACATGGTTTCTTTCTTCTCTGTCCACAAAGCAAAAATTTACAGAAGTCACTGACTGTAGGAAAGAAGTTGGATATCAGCAAACAAAGATTCAGGTGGATTACTGAGTGACAAAAACAGATGTAATCAGAATAACACATAGCAACTTGGAGCTTACAGAAGGGGATGTTGGATGCATATGTGAACTGTTGACACATTTTTTATATTACATACTCCCCCAATTCCTCCCTTCTGCATAGTGACCTAGTTGGCACAGCCTAAGAACAAGTGCGAGGAAAGTGTTACCCATCAGGATCATATTAGACAATTAGTCTTGCAGCACTTGAATGGGTTGACCAGCTCTACCCAATTCCCCCAATTTCTATGTACAGTAGAGCATTTACTCCAAGGGAAAAAATGTATATATGACTTGTCTGATTCTGGGTCCCCAAAATATGAGTTATACCCCTGAGAAGAACTGTTATTATTTTGGCAGAGAAAGGAGTAGTTACTCATCTTACCTATGCTCTCCTTACACATCCTGATATAAGTGTCCTTGACACATTCTAACCAGAGATCAGACACTGGTAAATTCAGAGGATATTTGCAATTAACAGTCTGTCTTAATCAACATATCTTGTGAATAAATATGATCATAAATAACACAAAGCTATTTATTAAAGTATGTTATACATACACATTAGTGTATTATCAAAGTATACTAATAAAACAAATAACAGAAGAAAAATTTATCCAAAAGTCACAAAAAAGCAGAAATCACTGATTATTTTCAAAGAGATTCTGTATTATTTTCATAATATCATAGTAACTAAGACAATATCACTCAATATATAAATTGAATAATAACTGGTGAAAGAATTTCATACAAAAGTTAACAAAGTGTAAAAAAATATTACAGAATGGAGGGAAAGAAAAAAAGAAACAAAAATTTGAGAAAAAATTAAGTAAATAGGTAATGAAGATTTATTCAGCAAAGCCAAAACAAAACAATATTTTCAAGAGCTTTTAAGTAGTAAAAAATATTGTCTAAATATAGAGAGAAGCACATTATTTTAAAAATACTGGGAATAAAGAAAAAAATATTTGAAGTGAAAAGCCTACCCAGGACTAATATTTTTTTTAAGATTTTATTTATTTATTTTAGAGAGAGGGGAAGGGAAGGAGACAGAGAGGGAGAGAAACAGTAATGTATGGTTGCCTCTCACATGGCCCTCACTGGGAACCCAGCCCACAACCCAGGCATGTGCCCTGACGGGGAATCGAACCGGGACTCTCTGGTTCCCAGCCCGCGCTCAATCCACTGAGCTTTACCAGCCACGGCCCCTAGGACTAATATTAAATGAATAAAAAAAGAATATATAAATCAAAAGAAATTCTGTGAAATCGAGGATAAAGAGAAGATTAAAAAAGCCTCCAGAAATCATGTCTAGTTGCATTAAATCTAACAATTGTCAGAATAAACTTAAACCATTCATTAACAAAGTATGTTAAAAGATGAGATAATGAAGCATTATTTTAATACTTACCAGAATATTATATGAAATATAGAAATAAATAAATATATATATATATATATACATATAATCACCAAACAACTTAAGATGTGATGAAAATAAGACATTTTAATTTTGTGTAAACTCAATAAAATTCTCTTACAACTTTGTGAAAAAATTATCTGATCATATATTCAGCAAAATATAAAAGAAATAAAGAAGGAAGAATTTTAGTATCTGAGAATAAAGGTACTAACAATAATGTACAATGAAAATAAATTCTAGGATGAAATTAGGCCTTGAAAACACTGAAATGTGCTTTAAGATGTCAAGATTATAGAAAACTAAAGTGAAATTGGAAGGGAGCACGAAAGACAGTGGATGCACAGCAGTAACCAATTTCAGTGAGAAGGAATGCTTGAGGTGGAATGAGGTAAAGGGTGTCACATGATCAAAAGTCCTCTCCTTTAATTCTTTTTAAATCTTGATACTTGGGGTAGGCGTCTCTGCTCCAGAAGGACAACTTCAAGCATGTGTGTAGGAACAAACAAAATAGAAACCAATTCACAGATACAGAGATCAACAGACTAGGAGGTTAGGGGGCAGAGGATGAGGGGTGAAAAAGGTGAAAGGATTAAGAAGTACAAACTGGCAGTTACAGAATAGTCACAGAGATGTAAATTATAACATTGAGGATATGATAAATTTGTAATAATTATGTATGGGGCCAGGCAGGTACTGTATAACCACTATTCTGTACATCTGAAATGAATAAAAAATAATATTGAATGTAAACTGTAATTTAAAAAAAATTAAAAGAAAATTAATTTTAATTTAATTAAAATTAAAAGAAAAGAAAAAGAAACCACCACCCAAAGGTCAATGTTATCAACCAAAAATAGCATTTTTTTGCTTATAAGCCTAGCCAAGCTGGGTCACTTCTTTGGTGATGACTAGATTTTCTAGGACAGTTGTTGGTCAAGCAGTAAACTTCTCTGCTGCTGCTGGTAGGGCTCGCTCAGATATTGGAGGTCTCAGCTGGGGCAACCAGGCCATCCTCTAGAAGGTCCTTTATGTTTAGCATCCTTGCCCAGACTTATTCACATGAACTCCTTTTCCAATGGAAAGACTGGGAGTGCACAAGGACTTGAGACCTAAACTCCTAACTGGTACACCATAAATTTTACTACATTCTACTGAACATAGAAAGTTATAAGGCCAGGCCATATTTAAGGCTTACTGGGATACTGCTGTTACTATACCCTAAGAACCCTGAAGCACCAATTCAAAAGAACCTATGCACCCCAATGTTCATAGAAACATTATTTACAATAGCCAAGTGCTGGAAACAGCCTAAGTGTCCATCAGTACATGAGTAGATCAAAAAACTGTGGTGCGTTTACACAATGGAATTTTACCCCAGAGAAAGAAAGAAGGAACTCCTTCCCTTCCTGACAGCATGGATGGAACTGGAGAGCATTATGCTGAGTGAAATGAGCCAGGCAGTGAAAGCCAAGTACCATATGATTGTGCCTATAAGTGGAACCTAACGAACAAAACAATCAAGTGAGCAAAATAGAACCAGAGACTTGGAAATAAAGAAAAAGGTGACAATGACAAGAAGAGATGGGGAGGGAGATAATGGGGGAAAAATGGGAAGGGGCAGGCAAAGAAACACAGATAGAGGACTCATGGGCATGGACAGTGTGGGTCAAAACTGGGGAAAGTTAGGGTTAATGGAAGTGTGCTAAATGTCCCTTCTTCCAAAAAAAGCCAATATGCACACTTAGACAAAAGTAGATGTACAACTGTAATACAAATAATACAGTGATTAATAAATAATACTAGAATAAACTGTATACTTGCTTTGTCCTCTACTGTTGCCTACCCTTATATTTTATACAAATTTTGCATGTTAAGAAATTGGGTCTTAAAGAGGTTATTTAGAAGTGCATAGATAAGTATATAATAAATTTTATTTTATTTTATTTTTAAAATATTTTATTTTATTTTTTATTTTACATAGAAGGGAAGGGAGAGAGAAAGAGAGGGAGAGAAACATCAATGTGTGGTTACCTCTCATGTACCCTCAAATGGGGACCTGGCTCACATCCCAGCATGCACCCTGACTGGGAATCAAGCTGGTGACCCCTTGGTTCACAGGCTGGAACTTAATCCACTAGGCCATACCAGCCAGGGTTATAATAAATTTTAAATTGAAGAAAATGGTTGAGGTTGAAGGGTCAAGAAGTGAGGAGCTTAGTTTTCGTGAACAATACACTCCTGCATTTTTAAACAATGCTTCTATAGTATGCACATGTCTACACATTTAAACAATACTTTTGCAACATGACATTTTTTTTAAGAACAGAAATACTGGGTGCACACTACATGTTTGAAAATATGAATTTCTGTCTTACAGAGTAGGACAAGATGTAATGTGATGGAGGAGAAGCAGGGTTAGCCAACACTTGTTTCCAGTCGAGATCCATTTTCCACCTCCCAAAATGGCATATTCATGAGATTGCATATGTATTGTCTGTTTCCACACATTATATTTCACTTAGACGGTGTTACAAGACATTGGGCATTTTCATAGATATTCATGAGAGACGTGTTGTATAATTTTCTTTCTCATTGCATTTGACATTCTATTCATCTACTCCTGGTGTGGGACAAAAATGAGACACACACTCTGATGACTACTTTGGCGGATTCCTATGGTATTCAAAGGAGAATAAAGCAGACAGAAATTGGGATACAGTATATTAGACTCTGAAATGTAAAATCTTTTTTCTTACATTCTAACTTTAAGTTTTATCTTTTTTGGAACACACCCTTCTGACTTATCTGACTGGAATTCCTGACATATACATAGTAGCTTTGATGTAAGAAGGCCCTAAAACATACCTTTCTTATACATTTTCAAGTAACTGAGTTTAGTTTCTCAGATCTTTATATGTATTGTAATTCTTTAAAAGCCTGGGGACATTAAACATATTGGGCATTGCATAGCCTTCTCTCTTATAGATTTCAAATTATATAATTTGGAAAAATTCAATAATTAAAATGTCATATAAAATTAAGTCAAAGAGATGCTTTAGGAGATCTAAAAATGTCACGTGACACACAAATTTCATTTTTTCCAATATATTTCACCTTATTTATGACTTCTAAAATGTCCTGAATTCTCCATTGAACACCCTTGGGTATTCTCAAAATTGCTGTTTCAGCTCTCTTATTTTGCTCTTCATAATCCTAGAGAGTATTTCTGGTTCATCGCTAAAGTGTATACATCTATGCTTATATAAGGGAATTAAACACAATGATTGCCCCAATTTCCCCTGCATAGAAATGGTAGCTCACTATGATAAGCTGAATTGTGTTCCTCCAAAACCCATCTTTTGAAGCCCTAACCTCTGGCACCTCAGAGTATGGCTGTTGGCCACAGAGCCTTCAAAGAGATGATTTTTTTTAAAGTTCAAATGAAGCCTGGAGAGTGAGCCTTAAAGCAATCTGACTGGTGTCATAAGGACAGGAAATTTGGAGACTCAAAGGGACACCACAGTTGTAGGTACACAAAACAAAAACTATGTGAGGTCACAGTGTGAATTTGAGCATCCGCAAGCCAAGGAGAGAAGCCTCAGGAGAAACCACACTTGCCAGCACCTCGATCTCAGACTATGTTTCCAGGACAGTGAGGAAATACATTTCTGTTCTTTAATCCACCCAGTGTAGTATTTTTTTTTTTTTTTTGGTAACCCTTGAAAGCTAATAAATTTAATGATGGGAAACCTACCCACTTTGATTTCCTTCAAGTCGTGTGCATAAACAGGTACTGGCCGACCTGGCCAGCATATGGTTGCCTGGCTACTAGAGATTTGCTTAGTCCTAAAAAATGAGAGGGCACTTGAAAGAAAAAGATACCCAAACCAATTTCCCTCATTTGAGTAAGAAATAGGTGTTTCTTAAGAAAACAAAAATGAGCTCAGTTACTTATTGTACCTTTATCTCGGTTTCTGAAATACAAGGTTTTACTTGCATTTTTGAAATGACTTGAAGTTCCAAATCTCATCAGGAGTTCAATTAGGATACTTGAATAATAACCAAACATTTATTTTAAACTACATTTCACATGAGAGACTTATTTTTTTTTGTTTAAGTTATAACATAAGCTGTTTTGTTTTTAACTTTTAACTTAAAAGTGAAGCAATAAGAAAAAATAACAATATTAATGATAACTGAAATATTTTATTTAGCTAAAAATATTCCTTGATGCTCAAACCAATTAAGTTGTGAGGGTGTTGAAGATTCAGCGAAAATTCAATTGTAACGGTAACTGAGTACTATGGGAAACTTCCTGAATTCTGCAACAGGAAAGACAGATGAATTATTTGGCAGTTTGTGTGAGCAAGAGAGAAACATGATTACTAAAAATCAGCAAGTTTTACCATACGCGCACCTTATGAAAAACACAATGCAGCCGAATATAGATTAACAGAGAATAAACATATAAATTCTACTCCGCTTTTAGATATTTGTCATGTAATTTCTTCAAACCACTGTTTGCTCGTTTTGGAGCTAAAATTATTCGTTTCCTGGTAATCTTTAAAAAAATGTCGCTATTACTTTTCAGAGTAAATTATTTTCTGTAGCCTGCAGCTATTTTCAATACGTAAAGAATTAATAATAGTGTTGGCAAAGGTCAGTTTAACTTTTACCAGTTGAATGTATGACACAAAATACTTTTTTGCTCCTGTGTGCAGCACTTGTATTTCTGTTTCGATTTGTTATTTTTGTCAATTATGTTGATAAAAGAAAGTATATCTATAAAAGAAACAATACAGATTAGGCATCACTTCAGTTCAATTCAAATGAAATTATTGAGCACCAACTAAGCATGGCATTTTGCTAGATGGTAAACATACAAAAATAAATAGAGATATTCTCTTGCTATTACAGACTGCACCTAATATATATTAATGCAATGCTCAATTATTCAGAATTTAAAATATTTTAGAAAAGGACTGCATGGAATTTTATATTTGCTTACTATATATTTCTTAAGAAAATTTGTAAATTTTCTGAAAAATCTATTTGAGCATGTACGCTTTAAAATATGGAAGAACAAATCACTATTTTAAAGCTCTAATTTAGTTGAAAATATTCCTTTATGTGTACCCTATTTATCAAAGACATGAAAATAATTTGTATTGCTTACCATATATTTCTTGTATCTCTTAGAATATAATATTTAATAAATGTTTATATCAATTAGTTCTCTGTGGCTATTTTCATGTAACACTTTAGCCTTCTTTGAGTCACTGTGAATACTCAAAATAAATAGAAATGAATTTCAAAGTCCATTAGCTTAAACTCCATTCCACTATGAGCCTCTTCTAATAAATTGTTGTCCCGCCTATGCTGAGAATATCCCACATCAGGAACTCTGCCCATTATGAAGCAGATCATTAAATTAATGAACAAACCTAACATTGGAATGATCTTCCTTAACTGAGCTGAAAACTGTCACCTCTTTAATGCCTAACTCTTGTTTTCAGTTCTGTCTTACGAAGCAGTTCTTTCTTCCAAATAGCAGCCCTTTCATATTTCAAGCCATCATCTCTTTATTTTCTTCCTCTCTTTCAGGTTAGTTTCATATTAAAAATCCCACGTATCTTTATTTTTCTCTTCTAAAAATTGCTCCACATTGCTTCCTAGTCTGGATACTGTCTAATTTGTCCAAGCCTGATGTGCAAAAGACCTGCCTTATGCCTATAAGGTTTACTGTGAATATCCTTTTTAAATTTAGTTAAGTTTTATTGTATTGTTATTGCATTTTTCCCTTACCATTCGTCCCCCTTACACCCTCTTCCACCCATCCCCCCCTGCAGTCACCACACTGTCGTTCATGTCTATGAGTCTTTTTTCTTTTTTGCTCTATCCCTCCATCCTCTCATCCCCTCCCCCCAGCTGTCAGACTGTTCTTCATCTATTAGTCTGTCTCTATTTTGCTTCTTAGAGAAACAGTAGAAAGCACAGTCACCAGAGTGCTCAGTGACATTGACAGAGCTTGGGTCAAGCACATAATAGTGCTCCAGCAGAGAACATTTTAACGTGGAAATTGAGATGGATTCAGAGAATCACCTGTCAGCTCTGAAAAATGGGTGTTTCTGATAGAGGGCCTTGCATTTTTGATTGGTAGTTAGCTTCACATATCAGTATTGCTGGAATTAGTTAGATTTTACAACCCACTGTGAGGCTAGAGCTCACTCTTGTTAACTAGTTCTGTGCATAGTGTCATCTGGCCACCAGTGCCATTCAAGAGATCAATGGCTTGCTGTCTTTAGTTCCCCTAGACATCATCAGATATTCCAGATATGATCACCTTCCAAAGTGATCAAATTCCTTTGATTTGGAAATTATTTTTCCAAGTGATTCTCTTTTGACTAATTTTCAGCCTCTATATCATTCTGTCTTCACAAATTGAGCTTCAATCACGAAAGAACTTCCAAAATGTATAGCACTTTCACTTTACATATATAATTTTAGCGTAACTGTAATTATCTAATTTAAAGATTTTTTAAAAATAGTCATGACTTAAATTTCAGAAATTTACTGGTTTCCCTGAGTGTTCGAATGCTTAGGGCACATTCATGTGTTTACTCCTTCTCTCTATCTGTTCCATCTCTCCCTTTAGATTTTATTGGGAACCTACTATTTCCCTGGCCTCAGGAAGTAATGCAGCTCTTGACTTAAGCAGGAGCTCTAGTGCCAGGTACTGCTGTGGACTGAAATATGTACCCCCTAAACCCATACGCTGAGGTCTTAATCTCTTGGAGATAAGATTTTTTTAGGAGGTAATTATGGTTAATGGGTTCATAAAGGTGGAGCCTTAATGTAATAGGACTGGTGTGTTTATAAAAAGAGGAAGAGACACCAGTGTGCTCTCCCTTGTGCATGCGTGTTCTCTCTCTCTCAGCGTGTGCAGAGAAAGGTCATAAGGATAGTGAGAAGAATGCCATTTGCAAGCTCGGAAGAAAGGACTCATCAAAAAGTCAACAGTGCTGGATGTCATTAATCTCCAGCTTCCATTGTCTACAACTGTGAGAAGATACATTTCTGTTGTTGAAGCCATGTGGTCTGTGGCATTCTGTTATGGTGGCCTGAACAGACTGATTACACCTTACCAACACACACAGTACGCATTATGGGTACAGTTGTGGGGGCTACATCACAGTGTGCCATAAAAACCCAGATGAAGAGCAAAAGGCCAGGGGAAACATTGCTTGCCCATAAAATTGAATGCATTTTCATAAGTACAAAAATACTTCAAACCTTACTGAACCAATCACATTTTATTGGCCCTTCAAGAATTCACCTTAAAGAGAGATCACTATTAGACAATACTCCTTATGTTGCTCAGATATTACAATATTTGCTTCATTTGGAAGAGGTTATAGGATTTAAATAAAACCAGAATTAGCCATATCAAAAAGGTTGATGTTACTCAAAATTAAAAGCACATTTATTCAACTAATTTTGATTGAGATTGTAAATATATTCAATGTCAAACCTCCTCTTCCTTCCTACATTCAACAAGAATTACTGAAGTTTTCTATCTGCAATGTTATCTATCCAGGTTCTTCACTGGTACTGACCTGGACTAACAGTGTTTAAAACCATAGATTGGATTACCTCCTTTTACCAAAGATCCAGGACTAAGTGTATGAAAGATGTACTTGCTTGTGGAACTCTCTCCCAGGAATACAAAGGTATAAAGAGAAGTGTGTTCAAGCTTATCAGCTCCTACTTGACCTTTTTCTTCCTGAAATTGAAGCTTGCTGTATTTCTCAGGCACTGTATGCTCAGCTACATACTTACCACACTGACCCTGAAGAAGATGAAATTGTTCTGATGCTCTCAGGTACTGAGAGTTTTAGGGTAACAGACTTGATCTCTTGAAAATGTGAATAAATCAATTAGCTAACAAATATTTTTTAAAAAAACTCAAATTTTATACTATAAGTTGTTCTACATACAACTAGAACAAAACATAAATAAAGAAAACGTATCTGGCATCAAAATCGAATGCAACTTCCCCTGACCATTCTTGCATCACCTTCCTCCCCACACATCGACAGTCTCATTTCGTTCATGAGTGCAGGAATCACAGAATAAGGGAATGGCTGTAACACTCCAGGGAGTCCAGGAGCCCGGTCTAAGCAGAGAACGTGTGCAAAGCAAGAAGGCCACTGACTTAGCCAGGAATTGGTGGCCTGGAACAGACTTTTTTTGGATGATGGGCTATAGTGACCTGGTGCATACCAACATTTATTATGTCTGTAGGGAATATCATGTGTTTGTAATAAAGTTGTAGGCAATGGTACATAGTAAATCCAAGAATTATGGATATGTATGTACCCAGTGTCCAGGATATCCAAAATTATAACTAATATCATTTGATAACTAACTTATATGAATATACCAAAATCTTATACCAGGAGACTCAGGGAAATCAATATTAAAATAACCTTGTTATGTGTGGAAACAGCTGTGATCTATTTTATGCTGAAGGTCAGTGGATCTGTTTCCTGTTGGTCAGAAAAGTCTTAGTTTCTACTGTATTTTGAAAGATTAGCTTATGTTGATTTCTGCTGCATGGTTATGTGCTACCTCACATAAAAATAGGAGTCTTTGGCCAGAGCTGGTCTTTGTATTATAACCAGGAGCCATGGACTGACCTTTCCCCCTTACCAAATCCCAGTAACTTCACCATCCATTTTTGGCATGTTTCACAAAATCTCCAAAACCGTCATCCATTGACCTACTTTTCTAGATAGAAGAATAGCTGTCGTCTCTGTAAGGATATAATGTTACCGTATTCAGCAGACCCAGACAGTATCGTGGGAAATTACAACTGTATCCCAGATTCACTGAAATCTTGCCTGGGGAGTCTTTAAAACCACTAATAAGGTGTCTCTTTATCTCATGACACATTTTGTTCCGGAATTTGATTTAAATATTATTCTTCTGTTTTCTTTTTGTTTAAACATGGAACCCCTTGGTTTTCATCTTTGTTGCTTTATATACAATGGCACAAGTGCAGAATACATAGTTTTCTTAAGCATGCATGGAAAACTCTCCTGAATAAGTTAGAAAACAAGCCCCAATAAATTCATGCTAAGTAAGTTATCTGGCCACAGTGGAATGAAATGAAAATCAGTAACAAAGAGAAATGACTAAAAATGAAAATCACAGGGGAATTAGAACATAGTCTGAGATGGATTAAAATGAAAACCCAAAGTATCAGAACTTATGGATGCAGGTAAAGTAGTCTTTACAGAAAATATTATAGTTTTAAAAATATATCTTAAAAATAAAAATTCTTAAATCAGTACCCTAACTTTCCACCCGAAGCAACTTGGAAAAAAAGGGCAATGTTTTTCAAAGCTAGCTTGCTACCTTAACATGCAATATTATACCTGCAGATGCCATGCAATTATCAAGATCAGATCAGAAATTAATAAAACCGAGATTAGAAAAAACAATAGAGAAAATCAATGAAGGCAAAAATTAATTTTTTAAAGGGTCAATAAAATGCACACATCAGTAGGTAGAATAAAATGAAGGATGTCAGTGCTGATGATATTCCAACAAGCTAGATAACTTAGAGGAACTAAACTCATTACAGAGAAATGCAAACTACTAAAATTGTCTCAAGAAGAATTAGAAAATCTGAGAATTTTTTAAAGCATTGAAGAGACCATAATTACTGCTAGTATTTATTTTTTTTAAATCTCCACAAAATAAATTCTAAGCCCAGAGGATTCATTTAGTGAATTTTACTAAATATTTAAATAAGAATTCATTACACTATACCCCCAAATACTTCAAAAACAGAAGAAGCAACACTCTCAACTCATTCTGCAGGCCCACATTGGACAACTGCATGAACATAAAACAAAAACTACAAGCCAATTACTGTTATGAATATAAACAGAACAATATTCAAAAATGTAGCAAATGAAGTCCACCAACATGCACAAAAGATTCTGCACCAAATAGATATATTTGAAAAATGAAAGGTTGTTTTTTTCACTTGTTGTTCAGTTACAGTTGTCCCGCCTCTAAATAGAGGATGCCGATATAATCAACTCCAATTCAAAACTCTGGGCGCTGACTTCAATGAGCTTTCCTTGTGCACCACACTTTACACCTGTCGTCACTGCTCCTTGCTGGGGAAAGTAATGCTGTCCTGAGCGACTCTACTGGGACGCAATATTTGGAAGTGTGTGACTGATTTCTTCTCGACTGCATCCCATGAGACTTTCCCCTTTGATCATTTTGCTCTGTGTTTTTCCACTGTAAGACATCATAGCCACAAGTACAATAATATGCTCAGCACTGGGAGTCCTCTTAACAAACCTGCAAACCCTGGGTGGTCCTAGTGACCCCTCAATACGAGGATACAGCAACCATGCTATGTATGTAAGATTTCATTTAAATGTATTGTTTTTGGTATCTTAATTTGTACCAAGTTTAAAGGATACGTTGTTTAGTTTTGCATAGAAATTCTGTAAAAACATTTTTATGGGGGATGGTTTTTGAGTTACCATATTGACTGATGTACAATTGTTGCATTGCCCCACACCCCAAATATGGTGTAGGACTTATATATACTAGGGCATGAGCTATATTTGTTGCTGGCTATGTACCAAATTTATAACCGCTGATATTTATTTCTTTATTTTTCTCCCTCACCCAGACATTTTTATTGTTTTTTAGAGAGAGTGGAAGGGAGAGAAGGAAGGAGAGAGGGAACATTGATATGAAGGAGAAGCATCGATTGGCTGCCTCCCACAGGCGTCCATATCAGGGGTATTGAGTCCTGTGCCAGCGTTAGGACTCAAACCCACAACCGAAGCATCTGAGTCAAACCCACAGCCTTTCAGTTTTGGGATGAGGCTCCTACCAACTGAAACATCAGCCAGGGCTCATCTGATATTTACTTATAGGGTTCAACATTATAACATTGCAAGGACAGTAGATTATGGCCAGAATTTATATATACTGATTAAAGCTTAGTCTATGATACATTATATTTACATGAAAAACTTTCCCTTAGGAAAAAAACCGAATTGCATTTTTTTCCAGAATTAGTATTGAGAAATAGAGAAAGCCTCTCTTCTTATTTTTTTTTACTTCTTTTTCTTATTTGCAAGATAATATGGACACTATTTCCCCTTCTTCCTTCCATTGTATTTACATAGAGAAAGAGCTTTTGGCTGATTATTGAATCTTGGAGGTAAGGAACTACTGAAGTTGTCATCTCTGCTCTTTCTCATCTAAGGTCAGGATAAATAAAGTGAATAAAGTGTCACAGTGTTTTTTTTTATTTTTTATTTTTTTGTCTCACTACTCAATATGGCCAAAAGGAAAACTATTCAGCCAGACCTAAACTGAGGTAACAGATGCTTCTTCTCATAGCAGAAGGTATGGGAGAAAATCCATCCAAAACATGACCAAGATTGCCTGTTAGTGATAATAAGCTCAAAAAAATAGCATGGATTTTTCAGTCTCTCAGACAGTTTTATCTTTATTACTGGAAATGCTTCTTGAAGAAGCACTGGAAAGAGATGATTAGAGCTTAGGGTGAAAATACAAATTATCGTGGACAGTGCATATCCCATTAGACTTCCCAAGAGTCCCCTGCCTATCTCCCTTCTATCCACGACCTTGTGGGAACTGAAAAGGCTGAAGTTAAATTTTGATTTATTAATGCCTTCAATCTCCTAGAAATTATATGAGGATAATTTAATATAGATTATCTGTGTCTAACTTCCTTCTATTCTTTATCCATACCTCTATCTTTAGGACTTATTTCTTAAGAACAAGAATTCTGGAACTGGAATGACTGAGAAACCAAGCATGCTTAATGGGATGGGAAGAAGGTATTTCAGAATAAACCCTGTGTCAATTATGCATCTCTAACCAATAAGTCATTAGTTATAACTCTTAAAATATACACACACAATCATAATATTCAGGGTAACACATCCTATATCATTTTTAATGTAAAGAAAATGTTACAGTATTTTGAGCTGTCTTCAGTGAATTCATTTTGTTGTCATTTTTATTTTTATTTATTTTTAAATATATAATCTTTATTATATGTTAATTGTTTATGTTTCTGGTCCCTAGTGAGTTATTTGTGAAAGTAAAATTCATATCAATGAGTGAAAACACATTGAGTAAATTTAACCCTTACTACAATTTTATTGTAATACTAATATTTAAAGTCATCCATCTTATATATCCGATCTTCATTTTCAGTTTCTAAGTTTCTATAATAAATGTAATTGACACATTAATGTCATAACTTATTTTTGGTTTCAAATAGAAATAATTTTGCATATCATGATTTAATATTCTGACAGAAGCAATACTAGCTACAGATTTATTCATCTCTATTGTATGTTATAATTTATGCATGTGTGTGTGTGTGTGTGTGTGTGTGTGATCTGTCCAGAAAAAGTTCCAGCCATTGTTACTATAACGAGAATGGTTTGTGTGGCATTGATGTAACCTGGCAGCCAAGAAGAGTGGACTGGAATGCACCTGCATGAACAGCAATGTCTTCGCTGTAGTCGTCAGTGGGTGGGGGGGTAGATGTCATTGAGTGAGCATGTGTACTGTGTGCCTGTCGCATTCAAAATGACTGAGCGAGTAGAGCAACAAATCTGCATCAAAATTTGCATTGAGCTTGAACATTTCTCCACAGAAACTATTCAGATGATTCAGAAGGCCACAACTGTGGGCAACTAGTGATTGGCAGCTTCATCATGACAACATGCCTGCTTATGCATCATGTCTCGTGCAGAGTTTTTCAGTGAAACATCAAATCACCCAGGTGACTCAGCCCCCCTACAGCCCAGATTTGGTGCCCTGAGATCTCTGGCTTTTCCCAAAACCAAAATCACCTTTGATTGCAGGCCATTGATTAAATTTAGGAAAATTCCAACGGACAATTGATGGCGATTGGGAGACCTGTGTGAGGTCCCAAGGTGCCCAATTTGAAGGGGACTGAGGCATCATTGTCTTATGTGCAATGTTTGTTGTATCTTGTATTTTCTTCAATAAATGTCTTTAATTTTTATGTTACATGTCTGCATACCTTCTGGACAGACCTCACATATATGTATATATGATCACTCAGATGACTACATAAATATATATTTGGCATTTCTCCATGGTTCAGGGCTCATGACGTGACTTCAGGAAAGCATGTAAGGATGGGGCCTTGCCGCCAGGGGAGCCAGCCTTGTGATTAGAGTGCTGGAACTCTCATTCCCTCCCCCTGGCCTCTGGGGAGGGGAGAGGGCCTGGACGTTGAATCAATCACCAATGACCAATGATTATATCAATCCAGTCTATGTAAGGAAGCCTTCATAAATATTCAGTGTATGGAGAACTTCTGGGTTGGTGAATGCATGGAGATTTGGGGATATTGGCATACCTGGAGAAAACATGGAAACTCAGTGCCTTTTCCCCATTTCTTGCTATATACATCTCTCCCATCTGACTTTTCCTATGTTCTTTTATAATAACTGGTGATGTAGCACATAAAATATTGCACTGAGTTCTGTGAGCCACTCCAGGAAATTAACTGAACCCAGCCAAGAGGTCATGGGAATTTCTGATTTACAAGCAGTGTGTCAGAAGCAAAGGTAACAACCTGGGCTTGTAACTGAATTTTTCCTGCATGTTGGAAGCAGTCTTGTAGTACTGAACCTCTAATTGTTGAATTTGATACTATCTCCATGGAGATGGCATGGATATTCTGTTGAATTTTCAGAAACCCTGCTAGTGTCTGAGAAGAGATGCTTAGTGTCTGTGGGGAAACACTCTCCCTCACATGCACCTTGGAATCAGGTTCAACAATCCAAAAGAACATGATGTAAAATTGTAACACCCATGCTAAATAAAGCCACTGCTTTTTTTAATGTACTTTTTAAAGATTTTATTTATTTATTTTCAGACAGAAGGAAAGAGGGGAGAAAGAGAGGGAGAGAAACATCGATGTGTGGTTGCCTCTCACATAGCCCCCACTGGGGACCTGGCCCACAACCCAGGCATGTGCCCTGACTAGGAATTGAACCAGTGACCCTTTGTTTCACAGCCTGTGCTCAATCCACGGAGCTACACCAGCCACGGAAAGCCACTGTTTTTTTTTGTTTGTTTGTTTGTTTGTTTTTGTTTTTAATTCTCAAAGAACTATGTTTGTATAAAGCTCAGTTTGTTTTTGTTTCTAACCAATAGCTGTGAAAGTTGGGAATGTTTCTGACAGCAAGTAACTGTGAATCACTTAATAAGCTTAAATTAGAAGAAGATTATTTGTGTTGGTTTGAAAGAAATGTAGAGGTCACAGTACTGTCATTGGTGTAGCTGTTAACAGTGTCATCAGGACACAAAGACTTTTATCTGGCTGCCTGTTCTCCCCCGTTGTATTCTGAGATAATGCTCATGACCTCAGAGTATGAGCATGGGCCTTGCACTTCCAGGCAGCGTTTGAAACTTTGTTCAGGTTCAAAGCAAAAGAAGTGGGGAATGAATATCACCCACTGTCATCTGTCCTTTTTTATTAGAAAGACACTTTTTTCCCTAGGATCTACACAACAGAATTCCCCTGATATCTCACCAACTGTAATTGGGTCACCTTCCACATCAAATGACAAAGGAATTGGGTAAATTAAAGAACTGACAAGTGATTGGACTGTCATTATTGATGTAGACACAATGCACCATTGTATTCATCATATGTGGTTTGGGCACACTGTCAGCCCAGACAGAATGAGGGGTCTGTAAGCAAGAGCTACAGGAGGAAAAACATCAGGTGGGACTCATCCTCCAGTATATGACATCTCATATCGGAATCAAATTAAGTTGCCACCCTTACTTTCACAGCGGCAAGGTGGATATTGCAAGACTAGTAATGCGGGACTGAATTAGTGTTTTGTCCACTCTGCACAAAACCTTTCCTCTTATACCTGATCGTTCATCTGCCCAGCTTTTTTTTAACATTCTGGAAAAATCTGTGAGGCCAATACATGATAAAAACACAGCTATTTGAGCCCTGGCTGGTGTAGCTCAGTGGATTGAGCGCGGGCTGGGAACCAGGGGGTCC
>PVJI01016351.1:0-38470 GCA_004026765.1 Micronycteris hirsuta
CAGTCAACCCCAGAACAGTAGGAGATAATAATAAAATAATAGTTGGGTTTTTTTTTTTAGTCACTAAGTTTTGGAATGATTCATTATGCAACAATAGCTAACCAGAACACAGGCCAAAACACACACACACACACACAGAGCATACAAAAGTCCTTCTTCACAAGACCTGTTTAGAGACTCCTGGCAGCAGGCCTGAGTGCTCACTACCTAGGCTCTGGGGCCAGGCTGCCAGGATCAAATCCCTTTTCCACTACTTCTGAGCTGTACAACCTTGGATGAGTAAATTAATACCTCTGCCTCAGTTTCCTCCTCTCTAAAGAGGGAACTCTACACAAGTCCTCCAGATGGGATGGAGATGAAGATGAAATGTGATCAACCACATCAAGTGCCCAGAATTGCTCCAGGCATGAAGTACACGCTCAATAACTGCTTGCTGTGATGATATTAGTCAACATCTCCCTTTCTGCTTCCTAACAGGTGGGCTGAGAAACATGCCTTTTCTGGCAGACACTCTGCTGACCGTCTTTTTTCCATCACACTGAGGTCACCAGCTCTGCTCTGTACTTATTTGTTTTGTAAAACAAAATGTCAGCAGGTGGGGCCCAGTCCCTTCCCCCAGGCCTTCTGGAAAGTCATCTCCTGTCCCCCAGCAGTGTTTGAGTTCTGTTCCCTGCCACTGTCATCTGGCTCCTTTGCCTTGCAAACCATTGATTAGCAGAAGACAAAACAGTGGCTAAGAGCTGAACTCAGTACCTGTTTTTGAAGACCCTTGGCCTGGCCCAACCACAGAGCTGTGGGACACAAGATGGGCAGACAGTAGAGAATGAGTTGACTGGACTTGAAAGAGCTTCTTGCCTATCATTTAGTGTGGTGACTGAACGTTGCAGCCCTGGGATACCTGGTTCCACCTACATTTTGCTGGAGGATGGCACCTACTTCCTAGAGGTGGCTGCCATAGCTTGCAGCAATCAGTAGCAAGGGAACCTTTCTGTCCCCCGTGCTTCTCTGTTTTGTTTTTTAGGATTTTAAATATTATTTTCTGAGAGAGGGTGAGGGAGAAAGAGAGAGAGAGAAACGTCAATCAGTTGCCTCTCACAAGCCCCCAACTGGGGACCTGGCCCACAACCCAGGCATATGCCCAGGCATGTGCATGTGGGAATCGAACTGGTGACCTTTTGGTTCACAGGCCAATGCTCAATCCACTGAACCACACCAGCCAGGGCTCTCCCATGCTTCTCTGACTTTCCAACTGTCTTACTTGGGTGGAACCAACCTCGCAGTAAACCACCAACAGGTCTTTCCCATTCTCCACTTGGGTAACTGGCTTTGCTACCCAGTACCATAACCCTCCTCCCATCACACCTCCCTGCAAGTGGCCACAGGGGTACCTCAGTGGGTCCTCAGGCATCTCCTCCCCCAGCCTCCTGAAGCCACAGGGTGCATAGGCAGGCTTTCAATGAGTTCACCAACTCTCTTACTCCAAACAGACCCTGCCTCAATCCCTTTGGTCACCTTGAAATTGATGCTTAGTCCCTAATGAACCAATGGGTTCTTTAGAAAGGACACCAGGAACTTTCTTTGTAAACTACTAGCTTTGTCAATAGGAGCACTATTGGTATCTGGGCTTAAATAAGTCTGTATGATATTGCGTCCTTGATCTCTTGCCCACCAAATGCCACTGGCACCTCTCTGACAACTAAATACTAGCAGCACCCCTGTGACAACAAAAAATGCACCCCCCTTTCCACATTCCCCCAAAGTAGCAGAACTGGGAGTGAACAGGAAAGCACTGCTCATCTTCAGATAAAATTTTCTACTCCACAACAGTCATGGAGCTGCAGCTCCCAAAAGATCAGTTATGTACATTTTATCAGCACAATCCCCTCACATTATTCAACCAGAACTACCACCACAACATAGCCCCTCCCTTCCCCTTTGTTTACACTCACAGGCGAACACTGTGATCCAGTAGCGCAGGAACTCAGTCCCTAATTCTAGTCCTCAATTAAGGCTCAGGTGTGGGTTGCCCCTGGTAGACCACTCTCCACAAAGCATTTACTAAGAAATCATTTGTATAATTCCAACCTACCCTCCCATCACTGGCAACACTTTTAAAAAAATAAAAATAAGAGCGCAATTGTGGTTGGAAGAGTTCTATTGGAGCTCTTTGTTCTTCAAGATCTATTGAGTCAAAATTTCCAGTTTAACCCTGAATGTTCTGTTCCTCTCCCTCTACTGTGAGATTGGTGTTGGTACCTTAAAAAGAGAGGGAAATAGCATCTTCTAAAGGAAAAGAAACAAGTCATCCTCCCTCTACAGTACCTACTGGATGCATCCTGTTTTCAATGTAACATGGGAGTGGTGACACCTTCCACCTGGCACTCAAGCTACCTTTTTACCAAAACCTATTGCTAGCCTGGCATGAAGTGGCCACACCTGGATCTACCAGGAGAAGAAACACCTGTCTCAATAGGGACACAGCTTTGACACACCTGCCATGACAGTGCCACATGTCTGTGGAGTTAGCTAAAGTAGGTCCAGATACCTTGGGCAGTTTTCCCTCTTGGAACAACAGTTCTTAACACTGGGAGCTTCTTACTGATGTCTTAGAATCCCAATCTCATAGTGATGGTCTAGGCCTGAAAGGGGGCTTTAGTCTTTGGGGGTCCACTTTGGCAGAGCTGATGAACCTATGACCTTTCTTCCCAGAACAAGACATGCACATGTAGGTGGTATGTACCCACATACCTGCACCCACTCACACAAAATTTCACACATAACCATGAAGCATCTTGAAGCCTGTCCACAGGCCGTGGATTGAGAAGCAGCTCTGGTAACACATACAGACATGTTTCAGTTCTAGTAGGTATGGAGACCATCGACTCTCCAGCAGTTCTCTAGCAAGAGCCTTATAAAGGCGATGGTCATTGTAGATAGCTCCAATGCTTTGCAAATACAGCTAGAGATAATGAGAGAAAGCTTCCAGAGCACACTGTCACTTCTGAACACACCAAATTTATGTGGACTGCTAAGGAGAGAGGCCATAAAACAAAATGACCTTGACAAACTCAAAACCCATTGCCCAAAAAGTGAAACAATTTGTACTGATGGCAGTTCCTGTAGCTAATAACGCTGCATTGCCTTACGCTTGTACAATGTTCTGCACGGCTCACATGGCTTTCACAGGCATTACTCCATCAGTCTCACAACTGCTCCATGAAAAGGCTGGGCCTAAATCCTCTCAAACAAGCAACAGCTGGCCTCAGCGAGCCCCACGCCGGGCACTAGCAGCCGCAGCTAGCCTAGATTCACAGCTTGGCTTTGCCTGGAAATCTCCAAGCCCAGCACAAATAGCAGCCATCTCAGATTGCTTTATAGCTCAGGCAGGGTGGCCCCAGGAAAAACACAGGTGGGGACTGACCTTGGCCTGCACCACCCGGGAAACCCCAGGGCCTGTGCACCCAGTGGACAGCTATGGACCATGTCAGAGCACCACCACCCTGCCCCCACACAGCTGAACCTCCACAGAGGGCAGAAGTTGGTGGTAAGTGGTCACAGCCAATCCTTGCAGCTGCCTAGCCTGGGTAAATCCCTCTCATTGACCTGCCAACAGCAGTGAAGCTTCAACTACAAGAGGAGGGTGTACTCAGCCCACACAATGGGCACACCTCAAGCACCCAGCTTGGGTGATAGGGGAGGCTGTGCCACTGGACCCTACAGGACACCTACTACATTAGGCCACACTACCAAGACCCAGAGTCAAAGCAGCTCTACCTGATACACAGAAACAAACACAGGGAGGCTGCCAAAATGAGGAGACAAAGAAACATGGCCCAAATGAAAGAACAAATCCAAACTCAAAAAAAAAGAGCTAAAGGAAATGGAGATATGCAATCTACCAAATGTAGAGTTCAAAACACTTGTTATAAGGATGCTCAAGGAACTTAGTGAGGACCTTAACAGCATAAAAAAGATCCAGTCAGAAATGAAAGATACACTAATTGAAATAAAGAACAATTTGCAGAGAAACAACAGTAGAGTGGATGAAGCCAAGAACCAAATAAATGATTTGGAACATAAGAAAGCAAAAAAACAACCAATCAGAGAAACAAGAAGAAAAAAGAATTTAAAAAAATGAGTGTAGTATAAGCAGCCTCTTGGACAACTTCAAGAAGTCCAACATTCACATCACAGGGGTGCCAGAAGGAGAAGAGAAAGAGCAAGAAATTGGAAGTCTATTTGAAAAAAATAATGAAAGAAAACTTCCCTAATTTGATGAAGGAAATAGACATGCAAGTCCAGGAAGCACAGAGAGTCCCAAACAGGATGGATGCAAAGAGGCCCACTATGAGATACATCATAATTAAAATGTCAACGGTTAAACATAAAGAGAGAATGTTAAAAGCATCAAGAGAAAAGAAGTTAGTTACCTGCAGGGGAGTTCCCATAAGACTGTCGGCTTATTTCTCAAAAAAAGGGTTTGCAGGCTAGGAGGGATTGGCAAGAAATATTCAAAGTCATGAAAAGCAAGGACCTACAGCCAAGACTGCTCTACCCAGCAAAGCTATCATTTAGAATTGAAGGGCAGGCAAAGAGCTTCCCAGACAAGGAAAAACTAAAGGAGTTCATCATCACCAAAACATTATTGTATGAAATGTTAAAGGGGCTTAATTAAGAAAAAGTAGAACTATATCAAACCCATGAACTATAAAATGGCAAAAAAAACAAAACATATCTTTCAACAACTGAATCTAAAGAACAAACTAAGCAAACAGTAAGAACAGAGACAGAATCATGGATACTGAGAGCATTTTGATGGTTGCCAGATGGGAGAGGGTGTGGGGGGATGGGTGAAGAGATGAGGGGATTAAGAAGTACAAATTTGTAGTTACAGAATAGCCATGGGGATGTAAAGTACAGTATAGGAAATGGAGTAACCAAAGAACTTCTACACATGACCCATGGACACGAACAATGGTGGAGGGATTGCGTGAGGGAGTGGGGGTTGTTGGGTGGAGGAGGGCAAAAGGGGAAAAATTGGGACAACTGTAATAGCATAATCAATAAAATATAATTTTTATTATTTTTTTAAGATTTTATTTTTATTTATTTATTTTTAGAGAGAGGGGAAGGGAGGGAGAAAGAGAGGGAGAGAAACAGCAATGTATGGTTGCCTCTCACATGGCCCTCACGGGGACCTGGCCCGCAACCCAGGCATGTGCCCTGACTGGGAATCGAACCTGGACCGCTTGGTTCCCAGCCCACGCTCAATCCACTGAGCTACACCAGCCAGGGCTAATAAAATATAATTTTTAAAAAAGAGGAGGCAGGGCCTGTATTATTGGGGGTGGCAACAAAAAAGGAGGGCTCAAGGAGCTGAAGTGATGCCTGAAAGAACATGTTGGTTGCTAGCGGTAAGGCTAAAAGGAGAACCTGGAGGTCAACTGACCCTCAAGTCCAACATTCATAAGAATTGGGAGAGGGAATTACATCACCATGGTGTAACTGACTAACACCGAGTGTAAAAAACACAATCTGATTTTGTAATACAGACTCCTAACATTCCACTCCAATGCTTCAGCAGCCCAGTTGGGTCATGAAAGGGAACAGCTCTCAAGATTCTTTTCTGAGATTTAAAGTTGTGCACCAACCTCCAAGTCTTTTCCCTTCTCTGCCCTCTTTCAAACTAGAGTTAGAAAATGTTGCAGTTAGAATGGCTACCAAAAAAGAAAGAAAAAGGAAGAAAAGGCAAATGAAAACTGTATAAAAGAGAAGACTCATGGTGATGCTGTTAAGAAAGTGATGGAATCTGTGAGCAGAAAACAGTGGGCTGGGGGTGGGGGAAAAGATAAGTGGATGGGAAGGGTCAGGGTGGCAGTGCTGTGTGCCTCCCAGGCCAACACTGACACCAGCAAGTCTCAGTCTGAGTTTTATCAAATATTTAGCCACTGATTACTATCTTTCCATCCAACTTGCCATCTACCACTCAACCCTAAGCCAGGACTACATAGTTTAGGTTTTATTGTGGCTGAACCCCACTTCTGATACCAATTTTTGTATAGGCTAGGTTCTCCTGAGGTAACAAGCAATCCCCACAATCTCACTCCCTGATCCCCCAAATCTGGATCATTCTTTCCATGTGGTCTTTTCATCTCAAGGAGGCTAGACTAGGCTTCTTTACCTAGTGAGAATAACAGGCGAAGTAGGCGGGCCTCCATGCCCAAGCACTTACCCCATCATGCCTGCAGATCTCCTATTGGCCAAAGCAAGTCATGTGGCTAAACCCAATGTCAGTGCCACAGAAGACTATCTATGGATACAGATACTGTGAGGTATGACTTGTTGGGGGTCATATTTGTAACAATCCAGCATACACATGAGCAAAACCTCTCCCCACCCATATGATGTCTGAAATGCCATCATTTACCTTGTAGACCTTTGGCCTAAGCATTGCCCTTTTGGCTTGCTCTTTTAAAAATAAGACATGGCTTTATCCCATATCCTATGACCCAGCAATTTCATTTCAAGGTGTATAACCAAGAGAAATGAGTGTTTATGTTCACTAACAGCCATGCACACAAATACACATAGCTGTTTTATTCATAACAGCCCCAAACTAGAAATAACACAAATGCCCATTAGGACAACAGATAAACTGACCATGATATAGTCATACAAATGGACAATACACAGCATTGGAAAAAAGAACAAATGATGGCTTCATGCAACAACATGGATGGATGTCCTGGGTAATGTTGAGTGAAAGGAGTCAGACACACAAGAATACATATTTTATTATTCTATTTATTGGAGGTGCAAAAATAGATAAAAACAAGTCCATATTGTTGGAAGTCAGAATAATGGTTATCTTTGGGGGACTATCAACTGGGAGGGGGAAGAAGGAGCTTCTGGAATGGGTGATGGCAATGTCCTTATCTTGCTCTGGGTGAGCATGTATCTATATATATGTAAAAAACCTGTACACGGAAGGTTGGTGGACTTCACTGTATGTATGTTAAATCTTAATTGTTTTTATATTACAAAATTGAAAATAAGAATAGATTTCCTAGTTTGACTGTTCTGGACAGGGTGGCAGCCAGAGGAAGGAGCCTGAGGAGTGGTAGGTGGGAGCACCTGCCCATGGCCTTCTCCATCTCTGAAGCCAGAAGGAAAAAGATCTTCCTCTGCCAGATTGGGGGTACTTTAGGGCTGGGGCCCGGTGGTAGTGGTCTTTCAGTCTCCTCCATGGGGAGAGAAATGCTCTGAAGAGCCTTTTGTTCTGGGAGTTGATAAAGAAAACGAGCTGGTAATGAACAGCAGAAACAATAATTAATAATGGGCAGAATAAAAATGGATTTCAAATCCTGCTGCTAATATGCCAGGAGACTTACTTCTGTGGCAGGCAGTGGCTCTCCCCTCATCAGACTGCTGTCAGACTGCTGAGTAAACCAGAACCAGGGAGTGGCAGGACTGCTAGACAGCTGTGTGTGTCTGTGTGTGTGGCAGGAGGTGGGGGTGGAGGGGGTGGGGAGGGGCAAGGAGTACAATCACCCTGGGGAGTTGGAGTGGGCAAGGATTTTTCTGGTTCCTGGGCTCGGTCATGGGCTCTGCACCCCACTAGAAAGCATAGGAGACCCAAAATCTCATGGATGTCTCTCGGAGGTCCTGCTGTCAAGCCCAGGGAACCACCCCCAGGGCAGTCCCTTAGACTCTTGAACCCTTGGCACATATCCCCCACCAATACTGACTCCCTCCCAGGAGGTGAGGTTGGGGGCAGAAGGGCAAGACACACAACAATGGAAGGAAAACCCTTGTCAGAGGAGGAAGATTCTAATTGGAGCCCTAAATGCTCCAGAAAAATTATCTTTCCGGTTCCCACTGCACAAAAAACAACTAACTATCACCCCGCCCATAAACCCTCACGGCCCTTTTCCTTTCCCTCCACTCCCCAGCCCAGCCCAGCCCAGCCCAGCCCAACCCAAACAGACTAACATGTATAGCTTTTATCATTCTGTTAAAAAATGAGTGTTCAGGGATCCTTCCAACTTCCTCCAGGATGAGAACTAAAGGGTGTCCAGGCCTCCTCTGTTGGTTTGTAATGTGAGATCTTGGGGAAAGGGCTTGTATGTAATGGCCAAGTCTATGAAGACCTCCTCACACCAGTGTCTTCAGATATCTTTGTCCATGGCCAATGAGAAAAACGTTTCCCTTCCCATCGTGCCCTTCTCCACACGTTCCCAGTCTCCTCTGGCTGTCCCTTGCTTCTCAGGGCTTCTACCCTGCCCTTCCCACAAGGGTCCAGGCCCCAAGACCACTATTTGCTGAGACCCTCCATCCTCCCCAGCCCCATACTCCACTTTGTTCTAGGATGTGCTCATCAGGTATACGGGAAGCCCAAGCCTTCATGTACATTCTGTCTTTGACCATGACTCTGTTAGAGGCTCAATGTTTTAACCTCAAGGCTGGTAGACAAGCAATGGGGAAAGTCCTCAATTCCTACTACTTGAGTGGCTGCCTAAACTGACAAATGGATCTCTCTCCCTTTTCAACTTTTTTTAAGCATTTTAAAAATTCTCACCTGACGACATATTTTTATTGATTTTAGAGGGAGAGGAATGGAGAGAGAGAAACATCTATCAGATTGGGGATTGAACCTACAACCTAGGTATGTGCCTGACCAGGAATCGCACCCACAACTTTTGGTGTACAGGGCGAAGCTCCAACTAACTGAACCACCCAGCTAGGGCTCCCTTTTCAACTTTTGCAAAGTGGATTCTTCTTGCTAAAGGCTAAGTACTCGCTGAGTTGCAAGTTTTGGAAAATGAGGCCATTGTGGGGCTATTTCTGAGGGAAAGAAAGGCTGGCAGTGCCAGCGCCAGCCGCGTCCACCTCCCACAAGAATTGGGCACCATTATTTTTACATCGGGGAAAATTCCATCTGCTATTTCAAAAACAGCTGAATCTGGCTTCATCTTCTGCAAAAGTATGCACTCCAGGGAGAGGGCGAGGATTTAACTCTTAAAGACAGTTTAGAGCAGGTGACCATAAGGCAGTTCAGGATTAAGATAACTCAGCAGCATCTAGGAAGGCTTTGTGAGTGAGGCTCCTGCTGTTAGGGTATCAACTTTGGTGCAAAGGAAGGTGTGGGAGAGGCCTTGGGATGGCATCGTGCTGAGAGCACAGCAGGCTCCAGGTAGGGAAACCAGCTCCCCAGGAAGGTGGGGTTCCTGGTAATTTTTGAAACCAGTTGCATTAGTCTGCTCAGACTGCTATAGCACAGAGCCACAGACTGGGTGGCGTAAACAACAGAGTTTTGTTATCTCACAGCTCTGGAGACTAGAAGTCCAGGTTCAAGGTGTCCACATGGTTGATCTCTTCTGAGACCTCTTTTCTTGACTTATAGATAGCCATCTACTCCCTGTGTCCTCACATGTCTTCCCTGTGCGTATGTCTGTGTCCTAATCTTCTCTTCTTATAAGGACACCAGTCCAATTGGATTTGGGCTTATCCATGTGACCCCATTTTAAAGACCATAGCCTCAAATACAGTCACAGTCTAAAGTACTGGGGACTAGGGTTTTAACATAGGACTTTTCGGGGAGCACAATTCACCCGTGACACCAGAACAAGGTTTCTCTTTGGTTCTGTAATTACAACCTGTTAAAACTCCATTCAACATAGATTCCGGGCTGAGAAAAGATGCAGGACTGTGAACCACACATCAGAAGGTCCTTGTCTGCCCTCCCCCACAAGGCTCCTGCCCGTGCAAATTCTCCTCAGTTTACTAGTCCTGCCTCTTCCAAGAAGCCCCTCCGCACCCCACTCCCATCCCCTGCCAGCTGCTGAGCTCAGATGGAGCTTCCCCTTTGCTGAACTCCAGTGCACTGTAGGAAAGATACTTAGAATCTGGCTCTTTGTGTCCTCAGTATAAACCTGCTTTCTGAGTAAGATATTTGAGAATAGGTATTCCCTCGCCCTCCCCCCACACTCTACCAGTATCCATTTCCTCCCTTTCCCAGCAGCCAGGCAGTTTGGGGAGTTGGGGTTGGCTGGACCCCCAATGCCAGGTATCAGCCTGATTGGCTTAATCAGAGGGCACACATGACTGAATTGTTCCCATCAGAGTGAATATCAGGACATTTGCTGGGAATGCTGGGCCATGGTTTCTTCTCTGGGCTGGGTTTTGTTGTAGGAGAATGCGAGACTTAGGGTATAATGGCTACAGCTAAGGCGAGGCAATGGGGACAGGCAGTAGCAGGGTGCTAGAAGTTCCACAGATTTGGATGGGGGGTACAGGGAACATCTGTGTGCAGCTACTGAAGCCCATCCAGAGGAAACAGAGCAAACAATGGATGCTGGTGTGATACTTAGGTCCTAAATCAAGGCATACCTGAAGTAGGTTACCCCTGGACCATTCAGTAACATAAACCAATGAATTTTCCCTGTTGTTAACATTGGTTTGAGTTAGGGTTACAACGGAAAGATCACTAACAGATACAATTTCTTTCAGATCCTCCAAATAGCCTAGCCTATGACAACAAGGACATTCAAATATTACAGAATCACAAAGTCTGAACCTGTGAAGGCTGTGTGTAGATGAGGAAACTGGGACCAGGTATAAAGGAATAGGCCAAATCTTGTGGCCAATTAGTAGCCAAGCTTGAATGACAGCCAGGTCTTCAGTCTACTGCTGTTCTCATTGCACCATAAGGGACGAAGTCCACTATTCCTCCTGCTCTGCTCCCCAAACCTTGTCCCTGGGGGAGAGGGAGGGGCCAGAGAAAGCCAGTGCGAAGCCACAGTGCCCTCAGCTCCCCAAACAGGAAGACTTGGTTGCAAGCCAGGAGGCCAGAGGGGAGGGGAGGCAGGAAATTGAGAGGCTCCGTGTCAACCACATGTACCAAGTCATCTAGAGGCTGTGAGCAAGAAGCTAGTGCAGGGATGGGGAGATGCTGTCAAGGCAGGCAGCAGGCACATCAGTGTCCCCAAAACCTCGGAGAGCCCCATCACATGCTCCAAAGAGTCCTCTGCCATCAGGAACACTGTCCCCAAGTGGAACAGTGGGCTCAGCAGGCTCCAGTAGGAGCAGAAATATGTGGTCCCTCGATCAGAACAGTCAGACATTCGTCTAGACAAGTGGGTCTGGCCATCTGCATAGCAATCAGATGCCGGGGGTTTTCCAAGCCAGTCAGCATTTCAGTCAATGAACTTCAAGCTCTGGAAGCCATCTTGGGCCATGAAGTGACTTTGGGAACAAGAACTGAATCAGTTATTTAGTGCTGCTTAACACATCATTCCAAAACTTAACGGCTTAAAACAACATCATTTGAAGGTTTGTGAGGTTTTCTTTTTTCCTTTTTCTTTTTCATTGTCCTGAGAGTTGCCTGGGTTCAGCTCAACAATTCTTGATCTTTCATGTTTGTGGTTAGATGGTGGCCGGGGCTGGAATCATCTAAAGGCTTTCTTACTATTGCATGTCTGGTACCTGGGCTCCAACATCTGGGAGTGAAAGGCCCAGAATACCTGGACACCTCAAGCATCTCCAACATGGTGGCTGGCTTTGGGACAACCAAACTTCTTACATGGCAGCTCAAGGTTCCAAAGACCTTGGGGCAATGGGGAGGGGAGGCAAGAGAAAGAATCATTTAGGACTTCCGGCAAGATGGGGGCATAGGTGAACATGCTGTGCCTTCTCGCACAACCAAACGAGGAAAAAAACAGCAGTTTACTTAAACAAAAACAGCCAGATCTGACAGAAAATCGAACTGAGAGGAAGTCCGACAACCAAGGAGTTAAAGAAGACACATACATCCAGTCTGGTAAGCCGGGCGGAGCCAGGCAGAGAGAAAGCGCGGGGCCACTCCGAGGCCAGCCGGTGAGCAGACGGCAAGACCTCGGTTTGTGGAGCAGTTCTGGCAGTGCTGCAGCACACCGAGACCGGTGTGCCTGACCAAAACGCGGCCAGCGCCCAGCTCACCCAGACCCAGCGGGGCCAAGACTGGTGGACCAGGCAGGTTCACATTTGCATGCAGACAAACCGGGAGAGAAAGCAGGGCGCAACCCATCCATTCAGGGAAATAAAACCTCAAACTGCCAATTGAAAACACCTGTGGGGGTGGAGGTGGCGGCGGGAGGAACTCCTGGCCTCACAGGAGAGTTCGTTGGGGAGACCAACAGGGGATTAGAACTGTGCGGCCTGTCCACCGACCCCGGAGCGACCCCAGAGTGACCCCGGAGCCAGCGCAGAGGGGTTCAACTTGCTTCTGGGAAGCGGTGTGGGTGCAGAGAGCAGAGCAGGCGCCATTGTTCTCTCAGGTCCCGCCCCCACAGACTGTGTCACAACACAACGACAGTGAGTTTCCCCACCCTGGTGAACACCTAAGGCTCTGCCCCTTAAAATAACAGGCACACCAAGGGGAAAAAATGGCCCAAAGGAAAGAACAGATCAAAGCTCCAGAACTAACCAACCAAGAGACAGACAACCTATCAGATGCAAAGTTGAAAACACTGGTAATCAGGATGCTCACAGAATTTGATGAAAAAATATCACAATTACTTGAACAAATGAAGGATAATATAAAGAAAATGAGGAGAGACCTGCAGGGAACCAATAGGGATAAGAAGGAAACTGGGACTCAAATCAACAGAGTGGACCAGCAGAAAGAAAAAATACACCCAACCAGAAAAGAATGAAGAAACAAGAATTCAAAAAATGGAGGAGGGGCTCAGAAACCTCCAGGACATCTGTAAACAGCCCAACATATGGATCATAGAGCTGCCAGAAGGAGAAGAAGACCAAGGGATTGAAAACTTATTTGAACACATAATGATGGAGAATTTCCCAAAGCTGGCAAAGGAAATAGACTTTTGGGAAGTCCAGGAAGCTCAGAGAGTCCCGAAGAAGTTGGACCCAAAGAGGAACACACCAAGACACATCATAATTACATAACCCAAGATTAAAAATAAGGAAAGAATCCTAGAAGCAGCAAGAGAAAAGGAGACAGTTACCTACAAAGGAATTCCCATAAGACTGTCAGCTGATTTCTCAAAAGAGACCTTGCAGGCAAGAAGGGGTTTGAGAGAAGTATTCCAAGTCATGAAAGGCAAGGTCCTACATCCAAAAATACTCTATCCAGCAAAGCTATCATTTAGAATGGAAGGGCAGATAAAGTGCTTCTCAGATAAGGTCAAATTCAATAAGTTCACCATCACCCAGCCTTTACTGTATGAAATGTTAAAGGGATTTATATAAGGTATGGAGGAATATCAACAGGGGAGTGGTAAGGGGGAGAGGGGGGAAAGGGGCACAGAAAAAGTAGCATAAATGGTAGGTAGAAAACAGACAGGGGGAGGTTAAGAATAGTATAGGAAATGCAGAAGCAAAAGAACTTATGTGTATGACCTATGGACAAAACTAAAGGGTGGGGAAAGGGGGGTAATGGGGTAGAGGGGAAGAAGGGGGGAAAATGGGACAACTGTAATAACATAATCAATAAAATATATTTAAAAATTAAAAATAATAATAATAAAAAATATTCATTTAGAAGCCATATCCCCTTTTGCGACCTATCCTCAGAAGTCACTCAGTATCACCTCTGCCTCATTCAATTCATTAGAAGAGAGAGTTAGGACTATATTCAAGGAAAGGGAACTTCGAAGCCACCTGGTTGGAAGGACTGTTGAAGAATATTTGGACATGTTTCTAAACCACCATAGAAGCCATACTTGGCAGAACAACAAGGTCAAGGACCCCAGGTGTCTGACCCTGTGCAATGCCAGATCTGCCCAGAAATGCCTAAACACAAGAGACAAATCGAATTCTATTGTGGACACAATGCTCTCATTTGGAATTTTTCAGTTACTCTTGGCTCAGCCTAATCCTAATAAATACCAAGAGCACAAACTGACATGTCCTGTTCTTGGTACAGATCAAGCTCTCAAATCAAGAATGGATGGGTTGAGGGTGGGAGGGAGATAAGGGGGTATGTGGCAGGGATTGGCTGGATATCAGAGTTCAAATATGCTAGTCCATTGCCCCATAAGTTTACTTATATTTGTTAGGCTGTGTCCCAAAATCTATTTGTTAAAAATGAGAAACCATGCAAAGGAAACCTAAGGAAGTAGAGTGCAAACAGTAAGTGCCTATCAATGAAATCGATGAATGAATAACTACAGGGCATAAGCAGATGTCAAAAGGTCCCCAAAACAAAGGCTCTCAGAGATGGCCAAAGGGTCTCAGCTGGCTCTAAACTATGTTATAAAAAAGTTCTTTGTCATAAGACCTGTCCCTTTTCCTCTCCTCTTCCCCTCCTCCTCCCTCTCCCTCCTCCTTCTTTTCCTCCTCCTCTTCTTCCACCCCCTCCTCACCCTTCCCTCCCCACTCTCCTCCGGCTCCTATTTTCTTCCTCTTCCTCTTTGCCTAGCACATATTCTTAATACCCTCTTCCCAAGGAAACCAGGAATTTTCTGACACCCTGCACTAATGAAAGAGAAAATCAATTCCTCCATTGATCCCCATTCTTTTGCAGACCTGGCGGATATGGTCCCATCACTCTGTCCACCCTTCTCTCCCTCACCACTTCCACCCATCCTCCTGTCACCTCTCCATTCTTTTCCCATCCCTGCCTTTGCACAAGCTGTCCCCTCTGCGGAAGTGCCATCTCTCCTCCCTGTTACTTGTCACTCATCATCCAGCTCCAAAATCACCTCCTCTAGGAAATGCCCCAATCTTCACCTACACAGCAAGCCTCAGTGGAGGAGGTGCCCTTCCCTCATGCTCCCAGAAGTCCATGCTCACCTTTATCAGAACACTCATCCCACCAGGTTGGAACAGCCTGTCTCAGTCTCTACCATGAGACACAGAGTTACAGGGATGGTGTGCTATCATCGAAGAACCTCTGAGAATATATCTTCCAGGATGTCTGTGGTAGCAGTTCTAATGGCTTAGTCTTCCCTAGGTTGCAGCAAAGACTAACCTAGAAGAAGGTGTCTCCTATGTTCCAATACCTGGAGTGAGTGATTTCCTGGCATCTCTTAGATCAAGGCAAGTGGGCAGCCCCTGTATTGTGTCTGGACTGAAAGGAGCCCTGAGTGTTCCGTGGGCTGGTTCCTTGGAATTTGAGCTTTGAACATATTTGAGCAATGTCTTTACTTTTTCCCTGGATACTTCTGTTATGATTGTATTTTTCATATACGGCCACAGCAATGTTTCCTATCCCATATAGTCTTCCAGAATCTTGCCAGTCCCATCAAGAGGTGATGTCTCTTTCTGGGTTAGTGACTGTTCCAACCAATAGAACATGATGGAAGTGATGCCATGTGACTTTCAATGCTGGGTCATAAAATGCAGGCAGCTTCCGCCTAGTTCTGTCCCTCCTCTCTTTTGGGACACTCAACCTTGGAACACATCTGCCATGCTGTGAGGAAGCTCAAGCCACATGGAGAGGTCATGTGTGGGTGTTTGGCCAACAGCTGTAGCAAAGGGCTCAGCTGACTGCCAGCATATGAGGAAGCAAGCCTCCTACCAGGATGAGTGTGTTTGCCTAACAAGCAGGCTCCCCAAGTGTCTATAGCAGCAGAGAAGCCCCGGGCAGAAAAGGAAAGGCACAGATGCATGATTCAGGCTTTGAGTGAGATGCTGTCAGTGTGAATTGAGTTGAAGCCCTCATGGAACTGTCCACCACATCCACAGCTGGAACACCACACCCACAGCTAGAAGTGGAGGTCAGGTTGCAGGGAAGTAAGCCAAGGCACCAGAGGCACATGATCTAGCAAGTTCTCTAACCCCTCTGTCTCAGTCTCCTTATATGCAAAATGGACATCCTAACAGGACAGTTGTGAGGACTAAACCATGCGAAGTGCGGGACACTTTGGAAGTGGGCAATAAATGTTAGCCTACAGGGAATGAAAAAGCTTCTGAGGTCCCACAAAGCCTTGCTGAATCTAGAGCAGATTGACTGCCCTTGAGAGAAGGACCACATTTAGCATAGAGCTGCAGGTAAAGTGGCTGTAGCCAAATGGGGAGCCTTGGCTCAAGGATGGTCCTTGGCAGTAGTATCAAGGGTGGTCCAGACCCTGCATACCCCAGCACAGCGGAGAGAGCAGCAAAGAGCAACAAAGCCCCCACAGTAACCAGAAGGGCTCACTGAAGGGGCCCACCAGGTACATGTAAGGAAAAAGCATGCAGGTCACTTCCAATGTGACCTCTGGACCCAAGGCCCCAGCCACCTGGGACATCAGGGTCCATGCTCCAGTTCAGTGGGTGGAGCCAGGAAACAGGGCAGCATGTATACACAGGTCCCTTGGTCAATGCCAGGATGGCATAGGATTCCCTCCTGCCCTACTCTACCCAGGGCCACAGCTCATGCCAAGGCAGAAATGGCAAGAGAGAATCCTGAAGAGACAGCATTGGCCTCAAAATGACCATAATTTCAACCCAAAGTGACTGTTACCTCAACTTGGCAAGTTCAAATTATCTAACATCAGCAGAAATGGGGGCTCAAGAGCCCAGTTAAGGCTGAAGTTTGGGAGAAATAAAGAAAAGCTACATTTCAACACACCTGAGTGTCAGGGGACTAGAACTTCAGCCTGCTACGCAAGACTTTACTTAAGGCTCGGGAATAACAGGAGAGAATGAGGTCAGAATGTAGTTTGCACATAAATAATCCGGTTGACAAGCTGCGGACTTGCTCTCTAGGGTCCACATCCCTGTGGGAGGCACACCCATGGGAGGGGCCAGGCTAAGGAGGAGGGGCAGGATGTCAGGAGTCTGTCCAAAAGAAGACAAAATGTGCTAGTCTCCTTTTTGGATCCTGCTGGCTCTCTCAACAACTCTTAATTACCAGCAATCAGCTCTTAATTACCTACAACAAGAGAGACCAGGGAAAACACAGATAAATGAAATCCATAGATAATCCCCAAACCCCAATTTGGTCGATAACATCATCCAGCTTCCCCAAGTAACCTCTTGCTAGGACTCCTGATCTCCAGACAAGTGGCAGGAAAAAAATAATCCCCAATTCCTCCTTTCCCTATGTCCTTGCCTTGACAACTCTTGTGAATGCAGGGGGAAAAGCCGGTGGACCCTAAATAATTCCCAAATGGATAGTCTTTCCTCCCGTCCCTGGGAGGCAGCTGCCAGGTCCCCTGGCCAGCTGCCAGACTCCAAGCCTCCTGGTGCTGGACTGTTTTCACTGTCTGTTTGCCCAACAAACAGGAGTGCTGGCCGCGAATTGCAACCACCTTGGAGGACAGGAAGGGAGGACAACAGTTTCCAGAGCAAGGGCCTCTGGGGCCACAAATGTCCAAGGGCTGCTGTGGGCTACCACATGTCCCACAGACTCAGGGGCTTCTTTGTCCACAGCTAAGGCAGGACGGGCACCCAGAGAAGGGGACAAAACTAAGGCAGGTTAGAGCTTGGAGGGAAAGCAGGAATGAAGGAAAGATGGCATATCCAGGGGGCTCCTTGTTTTGTGAGTTTTTTCTTGGCCAAGAGTTCTTAACTGTTCTTTCCTCCTGAGTGGGCAGGCAGAGCATGTACCTCAGGTCCCATGCCTGGGCCAGCAGAACCTATTCTGCTGAAAAGGAATGTCTTATGGTCATCACTTTGGGAAAGATGTCCAATTGTGACCCAAGGACACCAAAAATTGTGCCCAGTATTAATTAAAAAGAAAAAATAGAGGGCAGAGGATCCATAGAAGTAACAACACCCCCCTCTCAGTCCCCTCCATCCCCTCTCTTCCCCTGCTCCCATCTTGGCCATGGCCAAGGAAGTTGTCAGCAAGGGACCTTTCAAGTCCAGAGGAGTAGTGAAAGTTGAACCCAAACCTGATCATTGCTCTCCCTTTTCTGATTTTTCTTTTTTCCTACAGTCCAGTTAACACAGTGGCCAAGCCAATCTTCACTCCCGCAGGCCTCGTTAATGAACCTGCAGTAGCAAATGCGCCTCGTTATTGCTGGAAACCTGGAAGCAGCACGATCCCACCAACGTGCAAATACCACACAGAAATGTTCCTCTCCCTCCCCCTCCACTCTCACTGGGTCCTCAGCCTCCCCCAGGGTTGTTCGAATAGCTACTGCCTGCAGCTGAAGCTATCAGTGACTGGAGTCCTGCTGGGCAGCTTGTCCAAGATTTCCACCCCCAACATCCCCTACCCAGCCGTCACCCATCCTCCTCCCAGATTTCTCCCGAAGGACTGGATGAAAAGCTAGCACTCAGCTGGCCCACATACCTGCTTCAAGACCTACAAATCTGGGTCAGATAGCACACTGAAGAGGGGAAGAGGGACCACTGGGCTCAGGTTGAAGAGGAGGCTAAGAAATGCTAAGGGCTAGGAAGCCACAGTGTGGGGAGGGCCCTGCTGTGGTCTCACCACCCCCCAACTCCTGACCCTCAGCCCTGACCAGGTCACAGCCCCTTCTGCACTCTAAGTGGGTATTAATGCAACCAGTGCTAACTCAATTTTATCACAGGAAGACAGGAATCATTTTTCTCCTGTCATTTGCTTCCGTCTATCTCCTCTGATAGGGATGGCTGGTTCTACCTCGTGAGGTCAGATTTTCAGGCTTTTTGGCCTTTTCTTACTTGCTTAATGACAACTTGAGTAAGGGAAGAGGCCAAGAGGGAGAGATGGAGAAAAACACAGGCTCCAGGTATTAGGCAGTTTCTTACAATCCAAAGCCAACATTTTTCTGGGGGATATTATGCATCTCTCCTCTCCCTTGGTGACCCCAAGTGCCAGAGGGCCACATGGTACAGCAGGTAAGATTCGCCAACAGCCCTTTTCAACAAATGATGCAGGGAAGTTTTTAGAAGAGAAAAAGAAGAAAGAGACTGAGAAAGACAACATTCGATTTCCCCCGCTGAGGAGGCTGACATCACTCTCTGCCAAGCAGAAATTGCCTGCCTTTCTCCAAGCCAGCATTCTGGAGCTGTTTTCTGATTATTTCAATCAGCCTAATAACGTGTATGTTTGAGACAGCTGCCTTGGCGGTTTGGAGAGTTTGGCTTTTCTCCTGGCTCCTGCAGAAGCATAATTTTTGCTCCCCGAAGTTCATGTGCAGCTAGGGGAAAGGGGCTTGGATGGATTTCCCAGCCCCAAAATATAACTGCCTGGGAATTTGGTTCTAGGTCCAGCAGTCTTTTCACATTGACTGGCTGGATCAGAGGCCCCGCTGCTGTGTCAAGTTTGGAGTGTTCAGATTCTCAGCCGATTTTCCTTCCGGACACTAGGAACTGGCTAAATTTGGGTTCTGTTAATTTCTGTTTGCAGTCCGCAGTCCTTGGAGCCCCATGGGGTGCCCTGGGTATGATGGTTCCCCCCTGCTGAGGCTTGTTACTTCAAGCGGAGGGGTTGCTGACAACCCCATAAACCTCTACAAGAGTACAGAGAGCAGAGTATATTGTGGTCCAGCCTGTGCAATGGAGCCCAAAGAAATGGATATAATCCACTGGACCATGCTTAACTCAAGGTGGCTCCCAAGGTGTCCGAGATTAGAATAAGTTTCCTGTCAAGCAAAAAAAAAAAAATCAGAACCGCATCACAGAAAGGTAACCAACGTATTATATGGAACTACATTTATTAGAATAATAAGTCTCACGTTCTGACTGCCTGCTAGGAGCGGGAGCAGTGCCAGGTGTTTTTGCATACATTACCTCATTTAATCCTCACAACAAGCAATGCAGATATTACAATCACATTTTCATTTCAGAAATCTGGAATACTCTCCTGTGAGTTAATTTTTTCTGCAATTGCACATGTTCCCTTCTTTGGGCCTATGTGTTTCTAAAATACATGCAACCCTAAACAGACCTTAAAAGATCATGATCTTTGAGAGCAAAAGCAGGCATAGGTCCATCTTTCTGGATGCTGTGACTGATGCAAGGTATGGATGAAATGGAAGGGCAGCCTCTTGCTATAGATGCAGGTGAACTCAGACATAGAGCAGCTTCCAAGGGCTTCTCATGGCTGTCTACACCCACCACTTCACTGTCTGGGGAAACACCCTTTTAATTTCTTTCTCTTTTTTATTTTTATTTTGCTATTCTGTATTCCGTCCCTGATTGGAAGGTTTTTTCTGACACCACTGCACACATGCACAGGTTGCTTAATATCTTTCCTCTTGGTTTCAAAACATTATCAGTAGTCTAACTGTCCTGAATATTTACTGATGCTCATCATCCTACAGGATTTCAGAAAATAGGGAGGAGGTTGTCACTGACCCTAGAGAAGCCCATGTCCACTGCCCACGGCAGAGAGCAGAACATTAATCAAACATTTCTGCCCTTGGCTCCCCAGAGTTCACAAAACCCACCATCAAACAGGCAATAGTGTCCTGCCCTCACTGAGCACAGCAGAGCCTGCACCAAATGCACATGCACACAGAGATGTCTTCCTCATTGCTGACATCTTACAGGGCCATAAAGTTATTTTGATGATGGACTCACTACTCAAAACCTCGAGAAACTTGACTTTTACCCCTACGGCCAGAGGTAGTTAATAGACCACATGAAAAATTCAGTTTCATTGTATTAAGCTGAGTTTCAGGTTTGCCTCCTCTCCTGAATTACTAGTCCTGGAGTACAGGTGATCTATTCAGGGAGTGATCCCAGGAAATACAATTGCAAGAGTGGACAAAATGAGATTAGAAATGTGGGAGGAAAACAAAAAGAGTGCATTAATAAGCAGATTTCCACTGTGGGAAAATGACCTATTTGGGACCATCTTAGAGACCATGTAGAACACAATCAGAATTGTCCCACTGAGTTGTAATGAAACAGAGATATTGATCCATTATCTCCCCTGCCTCACTGGTTGAGAATCACCCCAGCAACTGCAGTGCCGTTATCCTGCCTGCCAGCCACTGGGAAGTGCCTTCATCCCTTCCAAGGCCAGACACCCCTTCTGGAAGAGACAGGTAGGAAGCCATCCGCAGGTACAAGAACTGTCAGCAGGGGCCTCTGGGATGGGCAGAGGGCCCATGGGCACCAACAGGACCTGCTACAGATCTGGATGACTTCTGAATTGTCAGCAAGAAATCAAATCCACCTTCAGGAGGTAAAGATTACTATCAGCACAGATATTTAGAGGAGTAATAATAATAGCTGAAGCTTATTGAGTGCTTATTGTGTGCCAGCTGCTGTTCTAAGCACTTTATATGCACTAACCCTTTTAGGTCTCACACATCTGTATAAAATAGGCACCATTATTATATGCTTTTGACAGATAAGAAAATGGATGTGCCACAGACTCCAAGGCAATTCCACAGACATCTTTGAGCAGTGAACCCATCATTGGAATAAACAAACAGACATCCAGGTGATAGTTTTAAGGAGATAAGGTACATTCGTGTGTATATAAATATATGTATATGCAAATGCATTCGGGTATGTTTGTTAAAAGCAAAAATGGTCTCATTATTTATACATGAACAATGAATAACCAATTGAATTTGGGCAACCTTATAGGCCCTAGGAATTTAGAGGCAGAAAAAGCATGTGTTGGAAATACTAAATAAGGTTTTATGAAAAAGAGGGGCCTGAAGCTGTGGTTAAAAGGTGAGGAAGCAGCCTGAAATAAGTCCTAGATGGAGGGTGGAGAAGGGCATGTAGGGGCCAGTTCATCTGGCATATTAGTCAAGATGTCAATAGTACTGTTCACCAAGTATTTCCAGCTCTCTGCTTTCCTGGCATATGGCACTTATATTTTCTTGTCCTCCTTTGAAGTTAGATGTGGCCATTTGACTCAATTTGGCAAATATAATGTTAGCAGAAGTTACTTGTGTCCTACTGGTGAACACTAATAATGTCCACCATACATGCCTCCAGAGTACTGGCATGTAGTGGGTAGTTGGAGGTATAGAGAGCATGAGCACAGGTGAGGAAGGCTTTTGAGAGCCAGAACGTGACCTATGATATATCAGAGTCATTGTAAATGTATGAGCAGGGAAGGGGTATGAGAAAGACTGACTTATGTATCATTGGACTAGCAGTCCAATGCTGAACAGACAGGCATGCAAGGGACCAATGGAGGTGGGGTGGGGACTATATGCCCATATTCAAGGAGGTTTGTTGGAAGGCTATTGTATTAATCTAGGCCCACGGTGATGAGAGATTGGTACCCACTGTTGCCAGAGGAAGAGAGATGAGGAGTGAATAATGGGATATCTTAAGGAAAAGGAAAGCATGGTGTATTCAGAAGTCAAGCTTTGACATCAGACAGACAAGGAGTAAAGTCCCACTTCTGACACCTTCTTTGATCTAGCTTTTTTGATCTTTAGCAAAATACATAACCTCTCAGAGGGTCAATGTTCTTATCTGCAAAATAGGGATAATAATATTAGTTACCTTGTACAGCTACTACAAAGGCTGGGAGACTAGTGATTATATTTGTCAGTTGACAGTGGAAGTGGTGATGATGGTGGAGATGGTGGTGGTAGTGAAGACGGTGATGATAGTGGTAGTAGTAGTAATAGTGATGTGATGGTGGTGGAGATGGTGGAGGTAGTAGTAGTGTTAGTGAATAATGAGAGGACTGAAATTAAAGCTTTGAGGAATACATTATGTAGAATTAGGGGGCAAGAGAAAGAAGAGGCTCCCACTATGTAATATGTAGAGGTCATAATCAGAAGATAGGAAGTAAACTATAAAATCCAAGATCCTTAGAAACCAAAAGAAAAAAGTACTTTAGTAAGAAGACTTTAGCCAGAATGTGGACACAGAAGATACAAACAAGAGCCATTAGGTTTTATAAGAACAAAGTGACTATGACACGGTAAAAGAACAAGTTAGTGACAAGGGATTAAGAGGGACTAGGCATCTTAAAGGCAGGGCGCAGCTGGTACAGACCTCCCTCTGAGAAGTTTGGCAGTGGAAGAAAGGAAGATAAAAGGACCTGTATTGGTCAGAAATGCTTTTGGCTGCAAGTAACAGGATTTTTAAAAAATCAATGATGTAAGAAAAGAAGTCCATGGAGAAAAAGAGAAGTAAATATTTGTAAAAATGCTTTGTATTCACAGAGTTGAAAGGATTAGCCATAGAAAGGCAAAAAAAATATATGTCAGTAACTAAAATTTAAATTAGGGTTCTATTTCACTTATAGCTCTTTTCTTTTCCTAACAGATCTTTACAAAGCACTTACATCAAAGACCCTGATATTTGGATGAGATTGAGCCATTTTTCATGGAGTCTTTGCAAGCTGTCCCCCAATATCTCCTCTTTCCTGGTCACCCAGGAGAAAGACTACATTTCCCATCAAGGTGTGGTCATGTGACTAAGTTCCAGCCAATGAAATATAAACAGAGCATAATGTGTCAGTTTTCAGGAGTCTTCCTTAAAAAAAAGCCCGTCTGTGCCTTTTTATGTTCTTTTTTAGTCATGTTCTCTATCCTATTGTCTTAAACATGGGTGTCATGGCTGCCATTTTGGACCATGGGGTTAAAGGCCCCATTCTTCAAAGGGCAGAGCATTGAGCTTGGAGGATTCTAGGTCCCTGAGGGTTTCATAGAGCAGAGAGTCACTTCAGCTCTGAACTGCAGCTAAAGCTCAATTTCCCAGACACAGTTCCCAGAAAGGGGACAACTGGCCTGGATACCCACCAGGATGGTCTCTGATTTTCACCCAGAGGGCAGCCCTCTCTTTAGGGGTAGTAGTTTCACAGAGGGTTGTTCCCCATCCTTCTAGGCACTATTTGTAGGAAGGGGGAAGTGAGGTCCACATTGCCCTCTGCCTCTTCCTCAGGCTGGAGAAATCTTAGAAGGAAGGTGCCCGTGCAGCCCTTCAGGGCAGCTTGTGAGACACTCGGCCTCAGCGCTGGCTGGCTGGCTGGCAGGAAGACAGATTCTGATCTCAGTTGTGCATAGCTAACAAGCAGTGACTTCACATTGGCGAGGCGAGCCGATTTGAGTGCTTTCAAGGACAAAATGTGTCCTGCTATCTGGAAGTGAAAATCAGAACCAAGTAGCACCGTCTCACTATTTCTAGAGGCAAAGTAAAGCTTTCAGAGGCTGGTTCCATTCTGTTTTGAAATGAAGGCCTCTCAGCCACACCAGCCCTGCACCCCATACAGTGTCTGCATCATTTCCCCTTATGATTCATCCAGCACATCTCACCTACTTCCTGGTTCTGTGGTCATCTTTTGGGTAGGTTTTGTCTCTCCCCCCAGCCCTCCCATCACCTTATTGTGAATTCCAGGGCAGCAGGGACCCTGACTTACCTTTGTAACCTTATTATATAGCACTACTCTGGCAAGCAGCAAAGGCTCAAAAAAGGTTTTGGACTAATTACCACATTACTGCATATAATTTAGGGATCTTTGCTTGGGAATGAAAGGAAGAGAGTCCACAGAAGTCATCTGTGCCAATCCCTTAAAGTCAGGTCAGACTTACAAACCTACGTCAAGTTCATTTCAAAGACCTGCCCTTGTAACCCTCAAAGTCTCAAAGAGAACTTTCACCAGCCTCCTAGTAAAAGGTAGTGATATGTTTTCCAATGACTAGCCAAAATTTATCTTGTCACAGTTTATAACCACTCCATCTGCTCTTAACGTCAGTGTGACAGCCCAGATGCTCACTGCCACCTACAACCTGGGCTGACATTCAGCCAAAATGTACCACTACAACAGCTGTGCTGGTTGTTAAAATATTGAAATGCTTCTATACCATATAGTAAATAGCCACTGCCCCAGGCTCCCTGAGTGTCCTCACCTGCCACCCTGACCACCTTTGGCCTTTTTCCTGGGATCCCCAGACTCCCTTTCACTCCACAGCAATAGAGAGCCTCCAGAAGCCCAGACCTCAGAGTCAGTTCTGAATGGTCGGTGCCCACATTTATATTTTACCCAGTTGTGGCACCCTCATTCTTCTCTTCCCCAAGCTGCAGAACAGCGAGTCCAGCAGCCTGCCCACTCCCTCTTACACATCCATGTCCAATGACAGCAGCCCCTAGCAGATGTGTGACTCCTGTGCCAATCACAGATTGTGGACGGGTGCTT
The DNA here is from genome assembly GCA_004026765.1 of Micronycteris hirsuta. Lineage (NCBI taxonomy): Eukaryota > Metazoa > Chordata > Mammalia > Chiroptera > Phyllostomidae > Micronycteris > Micronycteris hirsuta. Next base: position 24,989 of record PVJI01016351.1, read on the forward strand.
TGAACTGTCCACAATGAGAGAAAAGATGAAGTCACTCACCAGGGACAGTTCAGGACCAGATGCCCAGAGAGGGAACAGGAAGCCAAAGCCTGGTCTATGATGCCACCAAAAGCCAGTATGGGGTTGGGGTGCATTCAGCGGGAGCCAGATCTGAGCAGGATACCCGGGAGAGACCAGGTTCCAGGGCAAGTGTGAGGTCAAGGCCAGCCAGACAAGAGGAAGACTTATCTGTGCTACCAGCTCCCTCTCCCAAGCTTGGAAATGCCCCCAAAATAAGAGGATAGCATATCTTCCAGAAAAAAGGCAACCAAAAACCCATGAGAAATCCCAGGGGAGACTGAAGGCGGCCTTGAAGTGGTATCTAGAGGAATGGTGGGTGGCCGGAAGCAGAAATGAAAGAATAGGTAAGAAGAAAGCTTTTGAAATGTGACTCTTGCATCCTCCCATCTGCTTGAAACCTTGGCACTGTCATTTCCTGCCCCTTCATGGCAGACATCAATAGCAGCAGCCATGTTGCAAGTGCCGGAGTTATGGGGGCTATCAGGCCACACAAGCCCACTGGGGAAGGAGCTGATAGCAACAGGTGCTGGGCAGAGCAGTAGCTCTGGGCACCCTCCTTCTCCCTTCTCTCCAGACCTTGGGTATGAGGAGCACAGCAAGACTACCCTCTCCCCTGCTGTGGGTGCCTGAGAGTTGAAAGGAAAATCCCCATCCATAGGATTTGCATGGTGACATGGCCACAAACTGCTGTGACTGACACTGGCTCTGTGAAGCCAAAGAGTTTCCTGAAACTCACCAGGACTACCACATCCCATGGCCGGGCATCAGTCCTACCCCAAGGCACATGACCTCGCAGGGCCAATGAGTCCCAAGAGGAGAATACCTAGTGCAAAAGCCAAACAGCGAACTGGACATTAGAATCAGCTACAGCGGGTATATGTGACTGAAACAGAAGGCCCAAGCACCTAAGATAAGCATGAGGAATATACTCAAGTAGGCTATAGAAGATGGAAGGACCAGAAACAAGAACACAGGACTGTAGAGAAATCCCAAGGAGAAATCAGCAGAAAGAAAAAAAGAAATGAAACAAAGAATACCCTTGTGGGATAAATACCAGCATCAGTACAATTAGAGACCAAATTGGTGAGCCTGTTCTTCTACTGCCTGTTCTGACATGGTCCATGTGCCATTCATATCCCTTGGGTCCCTTCATCACTTTTGTGCACACTCAGAAGCCAGTACCAGTGTCCCTTGGCTGGAGGACTGTCCTCAGGATGCCACACTCACTTTGCCCTTGCACACAGCAAGTTAGAAATACCTAATAATTTGAATCCAACTCTTAACCAGTAATTGGAGAGAGAGGTATTAAACATTGCAGCCCCTTGTTTCAGACCAGGGCCAACGCTGACATGTGACCTGTCTTGGCTCCCAGAGGTCCCCTGTGAGACTGAGCTCAAGTACCCTCCATGGGACTTTGTGTGGTAGCACACCCAGGTGGGCTCCCTTTCTGTTTCATCCCAGTTTTGTACTCCCTTATTTGTTTTCCATGAAAGCAGGTCCTAACAAGCCACTTTCATATAAATCCTTGACTCGGGGTCTTGCTTCTGGGCATCCTACTTAAAATGCAGAGCAATGCTCCTCAGTGAACGACACCATCATCTCTCCCACTGCCCAAGCCAAAACACTTGAAAGCAACCTCGACCCCATTCTTTCCCTCACCCCCACATTCAATCCATCAAATCCCCTTGACTCTACCCCTCAATGTCTTTGGAATCCTCTCTCACAGTTACATCCTGCATGGACTATTGAAATAGCAGCTAATGGGGCCCATCCCTACCTGTCTTGACCCCTCCAATTCTTTCACTAGGACAATTTGAGTGGTCCCACAGCAGTGGGCCTCAGAGGGGTCCCCTATTGCCCTCAAGCTAAAATCCAGTACTTTCAGAGCTTCACCTGCCTAGACCCTCACACCCCCCAGCCCCACTGAACTCAACATCAGGTCTTCACACATGCTCTTCCCTCTGCCTTCAACAGCTGTCTTCTCTGTGTGAATGCCCCCAGCTCTGGAAACTTTCTTCTCTCTCTCCCCAAACCAAGCTAGCTGCCCTTCACATGGCCCCTACCATTCTGGAATGAACTATTCCGGTGTTATTTGCTCCTTTTCTGCAAGTGGCCTCTCTCCCCATCCACATGGTTTCTACAGGCAGCACCATATTAGTAATTTGTATCCCTGCTCCTCCACTGAAGTCAGTTGGTCCAGAACTGGACACCTGATCAAGAAAAGCCAATGAGACCCTTCCTTGGAATTTTTGGACTTGGAAAGGAGAAAGGTGGGTGAATCTCGAACTGGTTGGCTGAAGCCATGAGATGCCGTAAATCATCAGACATTATATTCTCTGTCGCATGAAGAAAACTAGTCTGTGTGAGAGAGAAGGAAGATACTAATGAGCAGAGAGAAGGTGGAGAGCAGAGGTTCCTGGGTTCCTAGTGCCCTGAGCGCAGATACATTGCTGCCTTGAGTTCTATGAGATGCCCATTTCCTTATAAATAATGGCAGAACTTTAACTCCATTTTCCTTTAAGTTTTCTTGAATTGAGTTTTGTTCCTTGCAACAAGAGAGACTTAACTATTAAGAAAATGTCAGACTTCATTGTAAACAATTGTTCAGTTGACCCTCCTCAAGTCGACAAGTTCTTGTCCTTGTCTTCTTCCCTGTGGAATTGGGGCACCAAGCACAGTGCTCAGCACATGGTAAATGCTCAGCACACATACTGGCAATGGTGGTAGTGGTGGCAGTGGGTGTGGTGGCTGTTCATTGCTGTAGAACATTCACAGGCATAGATGGGTCATTTTATCTCTTCAGGGGCTCAATCCAGCAGTTCTTGGTTCCCTTCTTGTGCACTGCTGATGGGCAGAGGAAAAGGGGGGAGGCACAGGCACTGTGACTCAGTTCAGTTCTGTGCTTTAGGAGCCCAAAGGGACCATCACACAGTTTGAATGGCACTTTTAAGTAGCTTTGGGCCTAGAGCAGGGGTACATTGGATTACGCCCCTGCAGGGGTGTGGCTGACACCCCACTATAGGCTAAGTGGGTCTGCTATTATTCATGGGTTCTTTCATTTCCAGAGCCTGATGACAAGGACTTACCACAGGGACACCGATTACCATGTGGCTCCAGGCACTTCCCAAGAAACAGGATCTTATTTCCACAGACCAGCACACTGACATTTGAAGAGCCAAGGAATATATCCCAGCTCAAGTCAACCCACAAATGTGTCTGGAAAATGCACGTGGCATCCTTTAGAAATGTCAGTACCTGGCTATAATCAAGGGTAGGGAATGTCCTGGCACTCCGTGGGGCACAGCACAGTCCAGGAAGGGAAACACCAGCCCTTTTGCCTTTGGAGAGTGGGTGTTTCCCAAAATGGATCCACAAAGGGCAAAGCAGGTTAGGTACTGAGGTTTAAATTAGGCATAATTAATCAACTTCACAGTAGCAGGTCCTTTTTTTTCTTTCAAATCTACAAAGGCTTCTGTCTAGGCTTCTGGAAGCCAAGCAGGCCTGTGACTTTCCTTTCCTTTGTTTATTTTCCTCTCATTTTTTATTACACAAGTGAGCATATTTTATGTTAATTTTTTGAACATGTATTATCATATCAGCAAGGACTTCTCTTCATTTATACAGAGCAGAGTCTCCATCCATCTCAGTCCCTCCTCCCGCATCTACCCAGTGTTCCCCCACCCCCACACCATTCATTTCTTGTTTCTTTTCCCAGAGTTAATTGATGCAGATATAAGCAAATACAAATACATATATTCTTATTTCTCTCCCTTTTTTACATGAAAGGTAGGACACTATACACACTGTCCTGCATCTGGCCTTTTTCACTTAATGTACCTTTAGGATTTTTCCAATCGTGCACAGGGGGATTCTTCATTCTTTGTTCAGCTACAGATTATTCCAGCATGTGGATGCCATAGTTTATGTAGCCTGTTCCCCACTGATGGCCATTTTGGTTGTTTCTATTACAAGCAATGCTGCATAAAATAACCATATACAAATGTCATTGCACACATGTGGAGGACTGATTTCACTGATAAGGCTCCAAGGCTTTACCTCTTCCTGTATCCCTGCCCTTTGACCCTTTTCGTTGTAGTTTCTCTCACTCAAGAGGCACAGTGGATTTCCTTGACCCTTAAATCTGGACTTCACCATGTAACTTGCTTAGCAGACTTGATGTAAGAAGAAACATTAAAAAGCACTTGAGGCTTCAATTTCCTCTTTTGTTTCCCTGCAATAGCCATGAAACATGCCCAGGCCAGCCTGAGAGCAAGCACAGGCTAGCCTGCTTGGGGGATGAGAGCACACATGGAACAGGGCCAAGCAGCCTAGCTGAGGTGGTCCTAAACAAGCCGACCCCTAGCCAATCTGCCAGCTGACCACAGATACATGAGTGAACTTAGCCAGAATTAACTGAGTCTAACTCAAATCAGCAGAACCACCCAACCAACCAACTAGTGAGAAATAAATACAGTTGTGGTTTTAAGTCTCTAAAATCTGGGATAGTTTGTTATGCAGCAATATCTAACTGACACAACATATAACATATGTGCAAGTAAGATATACCAGAAGTGGAATTACTAGATCAAACAGTGTGTGCATTTGAAATTTTCATAGATATTGCCAATTTCTCTGCATAAAAATAGGACTAATTTATACTCCCACAAACAATGTATGAGAGCACTTGTTTGCAGACAGGCTCACCATCATATGTTATTAGCTTTTCAGATTTTTGTCAATCTTCTAAGTGAAAAAATGTATATCTCAGTGTAGTTTTATTTGAATTTTCTTATTATGAGTGAGCAACACTTCGTAGGTTTAAAAGCCATTTGTACCTACTTTTCGGTAAACTCTGTGCTTATACATTTTGCATTTTTTTCTATTGGATTACTGATATTTTTCTAATTAATTTCTAGAAACTTTTTATATATTGGTGAGATTAGTCTTTTTGCTTGTGATCACCCTTCCTTGAAACTATACACTCCAGATGGGAAGCCTAATGGCAGGCAAAGAGGGACAAACACAAACAGAAGAGCTTTAGCAAAAGGTAATTTTACCTCAAATAATCGGCAACTATGTATTGAGCACTCTCTTGGTTCATGGCTCTGGGTTAGGCATCTCAGCATGTTCAGAAAAAATACGACATGGTACTCAAGGAATCTTCTAGAGATGACTATAGTTAAATGCCCCTATATCTACCCATAGTCCATACCTAAAGTGTGGGGTAGGGGACCGTACATATTCCTCATGGCCCAACCTTTCTGGCCACTGCTAATTGGTCAGGGCAATACGCTTGATCTAAGGGAAAACCAATCCATAACCTGGACTAAGTCAATTAGATTCTCTTTTGAGGTTTTTTGAAATATATTTTACTAATTATGCTATTACAGTTGTCCCATTTTTTCTCCCCTTTATTCCCCTCTGCCCTGTACCCCCCTCCCACCATCATTCCCCCACCTTAGTTCATGTCCATGGGTCATACATATAAGTTCTTAGGATTCTCCATTTTCCATACTATTCTTAAGCTCCCCCTATTTTGTACCTACCATTTATGCTTCTTATTCTCTGTACCTTTTCCACCATTCTTCCCCACCCCCTCCTTGCTGATAACCCTCCATGTGACCTCCATTTCTGTGATTCTGTTCCTGTTCTAGTTGTTTGCTTAGTGTGTTTTTGTTTTTTTATGTTCGGTTGTTGGTAGTTGTGAATTTGCTGTCATTTTACTGTTCATATTTTTTATCTTCTTTTTCTTAGACAAGTCTCTTTAACATTTCATATAATAAGGGCTTGGTGATGATGAACTCCTTTAACTTGACCTTATCTGGGAAGCACTTTATCTGCTCTTCCATTCTAAATGATACCTTTGCTGGATATAGTAATCTTGAATGTAGTTCCTTGTCTTTCATGACTTTGAATGCTTCTTTCCAGTCCCTTCTTGCCTGCAATGTTTCTTTTGAGAAATCAGCTGACAGTCTTATGGGAATTCCTTTGTAGGTAACTGTCCTCTTTTCTCTTGCTGCTTCTAAGATTCTCTCCTTATTTTTAATCTTGGGTAGTGTAATTATGATGTGCCTTGGGGTGTTCCTCCTTGGGTCCAACTTCTTTGGAACTCTCTGAGCTTCCTGGACTTCCTGGAAGTCTATTTCCTTTGCCAGATTGGGGAAGTTCTCCTTCATTATTTTTTCAAATAAGTTTTCAATTTCTTGCTCTTCTTCTCCTCCTTCTGGCACCCCTATAATTCGGATGTTGGAATGTTTAAAGTTTTCCTGGAGGTTCCTAAACCTCTCCTCATTTTTTTGCATTCTTATTTCTTTATTCTGTTCTGGTTGAATGTTTCTTTTTTCCTTCTGCTCCAAACCATTGATTTGAGTCCTGGTTTCCTTCCCTTCACTGTTGGTTCCCTGTACATTTTCCTTTATTTCACTTTGCATTGCCTTCACCTTTTCCTCTATTTTGCAACCATACTCAACCATTTCTGTGAGCATCCTGATTACTAGTGCTTTCAACTCTGCATCTGATAGGTTGGCTATATCTTCATTGCTTAGTTGTATTTTTTCTGGAGCTTTGATCTGTTCTTTCATTTGGGCCATATTTCTTTGTCTTGGCATACCTGTTACATTGTAAGGGGTGGAGGCGTGGGTATTCACCAGGGCAGGACAACCCACTTCACTGCCTTGTGGTGCTGTACATGGGGGAGGGGTCCAAGAGGGAACAGTGCCTCTTGCTCAGCTCTCGGCTGGCTTTCAGTCACTTCCCCCACTACCCACCAGCAAATTGGGCCCTTCTGGTGCTGATTCCCAGGTGAGTGAGTTTGTGTGCATTCTAGAACCCTGTGAGTCTCTCCAACAAACTCTCCTCTGAGGCTGGGAGTTTCTCCCGCCGCCTCAATCCCCACAGGTTTTTTCAGTCAGAGGTTTTGAGGCTTTATTTCCCCATGCCAGAACCCTGGGTTGTACGGTCTGTCTCACTCCCTAGTTGTTCCTCCCAGTTCATCCACACGCAAATGTGGGACCGCCCGCTCCACCAGCTTCTGCCTTGCTTGTCCTGGTCCTCCAGTTGCCACCTTGCCACGAGTCCTCTCCACCCTGGCTACCTGTCTCTGCCACTCCTAGCAGTCTGGATGATTGTTTCTTCTTTAACTCGTTGGTTGTCAGACTGCCATACAGTTCGATTTTCTGGCTGTTCCAGTTATTTTTTGTTTTTAAATGTGATGTTGTCCTTCTTTTGGTTGCACGAGGAGGCAAAGTGATCTACCTATGCCTCCATCTTGGCCGGAACTCCCTCTCCTTTGAGATTTTAAATTCAGAGATATAAAATCAGTCAGAGAATGGTGGGCCCTGGGTTGTCAGAACACTTTGCAGAATTGGCACTGCCATTTTGGGTGGTCATATGCAGCCATGTACAATAGGACAAATGAACCAAGGAAGAGCCATAGTGTGGATACAGCATACAGCGGTCACCCAGAGGCCTGCAAGGAGGAGCGCCACACGCCCCAGCCTGAGGGATAGACAGACTGCAGCACTTGTTTCCAGCTCTCCAGGGCTCAGCTCCTGTCCTCATGGCCCCCAACACTTTTTCTGTAGTTGACTTCTGTAAGAGACCTTGGTATCCTGTTATTAAATCTCCTATTCCCTTGAACTAATTTAAGTAGTGCACTTATTCTTGTTAGCAAGAGTGTTCTAAGACTAAGAATGTTCACATTGGCTAAAAAAAAGAATAAAGCATTTTTATCTCATATGGCGTATTTCTGCTTTAAAGCATTTTGTGGTTGCCATCACTTTCTCATTTTATAGCTAGAGAAAGTAAAACTGGAGAACCTGGGGGCTTGGCCAAGGTCACCCTGACCGCAAAGGGCAGAGCCCAGCCCTGGGAGGGAGCCATCTGCTGCCAAGTGGGCTTCCCCGCCCCCGCCCCCCACTCTGCACTCCACCTTGCTGCCTCCAGGCTGAAGCATTATATAAGCACATGTTAAATCATGGTCTTAAGGCTCTAAGTGCTGAACAGTTCCCAGGAGAGGGTGATCAATAAGGGCTAGCATAGTCAGGGAGGCTGGCCAGGCCCCAGATGACCTCTCTGGCTCCCACCTATACCCCCCACACTTGGGGACAGTTCCCACAGTCACCCATGCTTATTTATATGTATAGATGGTACTCATCGTGGGAATAGGGTTGGTTCACTAAAGGAAAATCAGAATACTGGTCTCCCAAAGAGAAATGCTTGTCCTGCAGGGTGGCTCATGTGGCCTCTACAGAGAACCTCTTCAGAGACACATGTGGCCACGCATTCCACACAAAGACCCCTCTTCCCACCTACCCACCACCCCTGACCATGTTTCACAACAGAAGTGAGGAAAGGGGTATGCTGAGCCAAGTGATCAGCCTCTCTCTCCTAGCAATGAGCAGAGGGGCACAGAGCCCTCAAGTTTCCCTCCCAGGTAGGACTCAGAAATTCAGGTGGGGTGGGCTAAGTTAGAGAGTGGGAAGAGAGAGGCCACAGAGAGGCTGGGTGGCCTCCTGCATGTAAGACTCTACCTCCCATTTCCCTGCCCTCCATTCTCCCCACCCCTTCCACCCCCAAGGAACTCACAGACTTCCCTTTTGGGGGCAAATGGATCCTCTGAAAGGAATCCACTTTATCTCTTCTGTCCACAGGCACATCAAAGAAAAGAATTAGCTCACCCAATCTTTCTTAAGCACCCACTATGTACAAGACACCCTGCAGGGCACTGGTATTGGTTCTGGAGGCTTCCGGGTACATTCTTTAAAGTGGAGAGGGGACAGGGCTTGGGTCTGGGGTGGGAGGAGGAACAGGAAATTAACCTCCAGACAAGTAGGACAGAAATTGAATTTCTTCCCCTCCCCCTTCTCCTGCCTCCCTCACCACCCTCCCTGACAATTCACTTTTTATCTCTCTCCAATTACAGTTTTAGGCATTTAGGGTGTTGCTGTTTTAGTTTTAAAATTTGTTAGGCTCAATTTATGCCACTTAGTAAAACCTCTTTTCTAAATGAAGCCAAATTAGAACTAAAACACTGCAAGCAATAAAATGTGGACATTTCATTTGGGTTGCGTTGGTTTTTTGATTGTTCATATAAATGAGGCTGAGAGAATTTGGGAGCCTGTGTTAGGCCTGGGTGAGGGGAGCGATTCCATTGGGTCTCCTAGAGCTCTATAGCTGGCTTGGGTCATCCTGCCCCCTTGCCTTCAGGCCAGCCAGAGGAGGTTCTTGTGCAGCTAAATACCTTAAAACAGGTCACTCTATCCCTTGGCAATGCCCTCCCCTCCCTGACTCCCCAGCTGATGGTAGGAGCCACTTCCTGCTGGCCAACAGCACCCTGGCAGTCCCTGTGCAAGCCAATGGCAGTGACCCACTGCACAGTGTATAATAAATAGATGACGAATTGAACTGGCTGTAACCAAGGGTACAGTCTGGAAATATCTCCTCCCACACCCTTGCCATTCAATGCCTGAAAACATGCCCCTAATTTCAATGACCATCCCATCAGGGTGAAGGTGGGGTCTGAGAAAATGGAGGGGAGGGAGTAAAGGGGGAGATGATGAGGGGGAGAAACAAGGAGGAGGAGGGGGAGGAGGAGATCCTGAGCTACTAATTAGGCATCTGGTGTTAGGGGAGGTGGCTGCCAAGCAGGTCAGAGAAGTTCTTGGCTGATGAGCCAAGGATCTGAGCCATGAGTTGGGCCTCCCTGGGGCCCTCAGGAGGTGACATCTGGGGTTCCCAGGCTCACCCCAGCTGTACCAAGGGAAAAGGGCAGCAAACACCATGAGTACTGAGAGCCCATGAGGGGAAACTAAGACAGTAGCGATGGCCACAGTGATGAGACAGTGACTAAGGGCCAGCGCGCAGCTTGCCAAGCGATTTGGCTTGTCCCCACGCCAACAATAAAGGCCCGGTATCTGGCAGGAGATGGGGTTTTTGTGTGCAGAGGGACACCTTACGACTGGCCCTGGCGGAGAGCCACAATCATCAGGAACAAGCTTGAGAAGAGAACCGACATGAAGAGGGAGAGGAGTCCGTTACAGCAGTAAGGGCTGGACTCAGAGTTGGGGGAGTCTGGGGAGGAAGAGCAGGATGAAATGGATTAGAATAACTGATGCTTAGGGCCAGGTTTGGGGGGGTTGCCCTAGTGAAGAAGTCTATTACATTTTCTATAATCTTTGAAAGCAAGTAGAAATAAAATACAATCAGTGGAGGAAACTTCTGGAACAATTTAAAAGAAATTGGACAAAACCCCCAGAGACTATAATAAAATGGTGTCTGGAGTCCTGCTGGTCCCTGGGATGGAATCCATAACCCAAAGGCTTAGTTTACCCTCTGTTCCAGACTGGATTCCCTGGAAGAAAATTCTGAGATGGTATTTGGGGGGCAAGATATTTGGGAGGGATCAATCCCTCTGAAGGGAAGGAGAGGAAAGCAGGACTGGATAGAAGAGAGAATCAAGTTTAAATGCAAGCCTCACAGAGACTCGACTAACCGGGAGGAGAAAGCTCTGAAGTGAGGGGTGCGCAGTACTGTGTCCTGTCTGCAGCCAAAATGGCCAGGCCTTTATAACAGACTCCACTCCAGCTCAGCCACCAGATTTGGGTTGCCCAGGAGAGCACAGCCTTGGATGAGGTGTTCCCAGCAGCTGAGGCCCACCCTGAAGGGGCTGACAGCTGGAGGCTGTCTGTGGACTACACAGCCCACAGCTGGACAACAAGGGAGACCTGGGGAGAGCTCCTCTGTGTCTGCCACGTCCTTTCCCTTCCCGTAATTTCTAAGCTTCTGGTACAACTGGACAGATAAATCTTTCTTTTCCCTCTGGGCCTGGTTGCCCCGTCTCTTCCTCCGGAGGCTGATACGGTCCAACTGAGCCCAGCCCAGTGTTTTTGATTGGCTCAATTCTCCCAGGCCCCCGACGAGAATTCCACTCTTATTTTCCATCATGGTTTCCTCCCACATTCAGGCACTGCATCCTGGTAACCAGCAGCCATCACAGCTTGCAACTGCAGGAGGCCTAATGCTTATGGCTTGTTTGGGGTTTAGCATTGGTTCTGCAGTGCTGGTCATTAGTCTGCATTGTGCCACCCTCCAGGGTGCTGGCTGGCCCAGGATAGGCCTCAGATTGAACTCCACCTTGGTTAAATAGGACAAACTAATCAGCACCACAAAACCACTGCTGAGTCCATCAGCTGAGGCAAACGTGGTCCTTGCTGGCCTAAATCCCAGCCCCCCTTCCTTCCATAGTTTGCCAGTAGCCAGCTGTCACTCAGCCTTGTAGTTTCACCCCTAAAGATCCTGAAGCTCCAGCTCCACTTTTGAGCCTAGTTATTGGAATAACTGGCACATTCTCAAGATACCCGGCAGCTTCCTGATTTGCCTAGGCTGTTCAGAAGCACGATTTCTCTCTCTGGACTAATTTTAAGGGTCCTGAAGAGGAACAGGCAGGTTTATGGACACATGAGGACAGAGCAAAACATTCTGGGCAAATCCCAGCCCTGATTTCCCTTGCTGATTTCTTCCCTGTTTTGCAGTCCCCAAAGCCCAGGCAGGGTAGCACAAATTATGGCACAAAATGTGCAATATTGGAGGCTGACAAGTGAAGCAGGGAGCAGCTTCTGGCTTCCATGGTAGTAAGAAAAGAATGCCTGGAGCACTGCTCTAATAGAAACTGCGGGAGAAAGGGGGAAGGTATGGCACACACAAGCATATGTGTGTGCATAAGCAGAACGTGCTAACCCCATCTATACCAGTCTGCCCACTTTGCTGGGCTTACCCTGTGCTCCTGTGCTCCTGCCAGGAGAGCCATCTTGGTTGGAGGTGCCCAGCCAGCTCTTGCTTGTAACTTCGGTAAGCAAGAAGCTGTGGGCTTCTGGAGGTGGCACCCTGGAGGAGGCCTCCTACAGGCCTACTTAGCCCCCATTACATTGTTTCCCTAATATACTTTTCACCTTCAGCAAATAGTGCAAATTTGAATTTTTGCTCACTGATCAAATATTTACCCTGTGAGCTACCAGTCTGGCTGAGCTTAGACTTCTATAATTCTCCATGTTTGTATTAGATGAATTAGAATTTTATTGTTGGTCTGCTGGTTTAGGACACAAAGGTGAGATATGGACCAAAGGTAGCAGCCCAAGAGATTCTCCATGGAGAATGGATTCACTTTAGTCTTGCATCTTAGTGTAAATGACACGTCTTCCAAACAACTCAATAGTATTTAAAAATGTTATTTTGGAAAATACAAAAGATAATTGCTTCTAAAGAACAACAATTTTCTGTGCTTCTCATCTGTACAACATATACCTCCAAAATCTGTTATCCAGAAAAGTAGGTTAAGGGTTCATCTCATTGTTTGTTTGCCATAGAAACTTGGGTGAATCAGGTCATCTCTCTGAGCCTCAACTGTCTTATCAGCATAGTAGATACAATAACAATACCCTGTCAGAAAGTTGTTGCAAATGTCAAAAGAAATATTGGAGGTGACAACACTATAAAATGTAAGGCACTAAATTAAGTGTTGTAGAAGACTAGAAACTGGAGTTGTTTTTAAATATAGAGCCCAAATTCTCTGATACTCTTCCCATCAAGAATTGGGGCCTATGACTTCCTAAGATGGCGGCATAGGTGAATGCGCCGTACCGCCTCGCACAACCAAACAAGGAAAAACATCAGAAATTTACACATCCAAAAACAGCCAGATCTGACAGAAAATCGTATTGAGAGGAAGTCCGACAACCAAGGAATTAAAGAAGATACATTCATCCAGTTTGGTGAGCCGGGAGGAGCAGGGTGGAGGGAGAGCGCTCGGTGACCCCGCAGCGAGCTGGGGAGCAGACGGCAGGACCGCGGTTGGAGGGGCGGTTCCCGCGGGGCTGCAGCACACCGAGACAGGGGTGCCTGACCGAAGCGCGGCCTGCGCCCAGCTCATCCGGACCCAGCAGGGCCGAGACTGGTGGACCAGCAGGTCTGCATTCGCGTGCAGAGAAACCGGGAGAGAAAGCAGGGCGCAACACCTCGGCGCAGATTGAGAGCACCTGTGGGGGTGGAGTCGGCGGCGGGAGGAACTCCTGGACTCACAGGAAAGTTCGCTGGGGAGACCCGCGGGGGATTGGAGCTGTGCAGCCCATCCAGCGACCCCGGATCGACCCCCGGAGCCAGTGCAGAGGGGCCCGAATTGCTTGCAGGAGGCGGTGTGGGTGCGGAGAGCGGAGGAGGTGCCATTGTGCGCTCAGGCCCCGCCCCCAGAGGCTACGGTCCCAGCACAACTACCGGGAGCTTCCCTGCACAGGGGAACCCCAAGGCTCCGCCCTCCTTACAGTAACAGGCGCACAGAGGGGGAAAAATGGCCCAAAGAAAAGAACAGATCAAAGCCCCAGAGCTAACTGACCAAGAGATAGCCAACCTATCAGATGCACAGTTCAAAAC